>JANHGB010040710.1:1793-32650 GCA_026283785.1 Coracopsis vasa | reverse complement strand
CCAGGGGAACAACCAGCTCACGGGCACGCCAGCACCCAGTGATAACTAACGACCAAAGTCCATGGTTGCAGGGATCCTACAAGCAAGAGAGAAGGCAATGGAGCTCTGGGGCTCACAATGACAGCTGTGGAGTAGGAACCATAGAGCAACAGTGTCAACTGCTGTGGCGACTCCAAGCAACACTGCATCTCATAAGGTAGACCAGAAAGACCAAAATCCTATATATGGAGGACAGTTTTCCACTATAATGTAATAACTGCATTTATACCAGTAAATAAGTATATAATATGCATTCCTTTCTCACAAAATCTCATTTCTAGTACAGCAGGAGGCTCAAGTGGGTCTCCAGTTGAAAGAAAGAAATCATTTGCATTGGTGCAACAGAAAATTAACAATAAAACAGAGATTTTCTATTGTATTAGCTGAGAACAGAGAACAATATCTCAAAGAGTTTTGCAAACTAGACAGATGCAGCAGAATTTGAAAGGCAACCACAATAAACCGCTATAGAGTAGCAAGTCTGGGGAAAACAAAATAAATGGTACAAAATCTCCATCACAAAAGCACAGGGATTTTAGCATCCCTGTAGTAGCCACATTATTCCAGGGACAGTAAAAATGCATGTATACCACAGCCTACAAAGACTGAAGAGCTAGCGCTGACTTACAGACTGTAGATGTTGTTACTTTGTCATCCACATATGGCTATAAACTTTGCTGTATAGATCTTAACAACCATACTGCATAGGGCTTGACATGCCCTATGCTGTACATCTACCCATACCATATCTTTGCCTTAAATACCTGACCAGCTTACTCAAATCTTTTCAGTGGGATCTGGAAAATCAACATCAATTCACAGAAAAAAGATGTCATGGTAGCAACTGTGTGAACACAGAAAGGAAGAGGTGGGTCATTAGCAATCAAAAGCTGATTTTGCATTGTGTGTTTGGGCTGCAGACAGCAAAAACAGAGGACCTTGGAAAGAATGAAACTCTCTCCCTCCCTCTTATTTATGTTAAGGTGTGCCTAGAGACTTCAGTCAGCATTGAAGCTCTGTTGTGCTAGACATTCCACAGAGAGAGATAATCCCCCATCTGAAAATAATTTGAAATCTAACCTAAAAATACAGAAGAAACAAAGACACAGAGATGGAAAGACTTGGCAGCAGTTAGACAACAAGTCAGTGGAAGAGCTGGAGACAGAACCATGCCTCCTGCCCTTCAAGGGAGCACCCTCACAGCTAACTCATGCTCTAGCTCGAAGCCAGGCAGTTTGTATGCTCCATTGCTTCTAACATTGTATGTATTGCTGCTCCCTGAAAAGCTTTGGAAATATCACACTTCCTTCATGAAAGTATAAAAGAAAGATCAAAAGACAAAAATAGATTGTATGGAAGGATGTTGATTCACATTTTGGAACAAAGTTCATATTCAAAAGCTTTAAGGTAGCAAACCAAGCAGAATTATAACCATTTTCTTGTCCATGAGATTAGAGCTACATAAAAAAAGACCTGGCTCTTAGGCTTTAAATAAGATCTATGCAATAAAAGAATGCAAAAAACAATCCATCTTCTTCATCTTTATTTTTTGCTCACTAGAAGAACAAGGAGATTATTGCTGAATTACAAGGCAATAAATTCTGATGCAACTACTTTATGGACATATGCTGGAATCATCTTGTGGAATTTGTTTGTAAGGGAGGTCATGAAGTCAAAGAAAAGTTGGTCTTTTCTGAACAGCTGAATAACTTCATGAGTCATTACCATTAAGTGATTGTTACGCAAGGAAAGGTATAAAAATCTTAAGTTCTAGAGCACAAGATGATTCTTTACATATCTCATTTTTAACAGAATGAAATACTGCAAGGGATTAGAAAGAAAAGTTACACCCTGATATTTACGTGTTTCTCCTAGTTTGGTTTGCTAATGCACGTTCATGCTGTCCTTGTTTTCCATGGATTTGCCCTTTTGGAGAGAGGTTTACACTAATGTTGACATCCCAGCAGAGACTGTATTTAGATACTGTTTCAGATCACATTCTATTATTGCATTAAAAAATAAAGAAATCAAGGTTTGTGCTCTACACTTGGCTCAAATCTGTAATTTCATGGGACACAAACACTTAATATTTTGTAACTCCCAATCCTTGGCAGTATTACATTTTACACTATATTATTGCTGACTACAACAGCACCCCACCTCTTAAAATCATGTCAAAATTAAATGCCAGGTGTGAGGTTTGCCATTCTTACTATATTCACTCAAAACTTTGAGAAAATCAAACCAGAGATTCCCATCATTTATTACACAATCAATGAGAAAGTTGCATAGCACTGCCAAAACCACTATAAACATTAAAATAGTATTATGTTGGTAGTTTAAAATATAATATGCTGTATAAAGGTATTCCTTGGCTTCAAGTAACCTCTGGAGATGATGAATACTGTATTTCTAGCCAGCACACCTAGGTGCTTTGCAGTGCCTCTGGAGGCATGTGCTTCTTCCCACTGACAACTCACGGAAAATTATGTCCCTAAACTTAAATGCTTCTGAATCTCATTCTTTGGCTGCTTTAAGTGATTTAAAACAAATTATACTGATACCCACAAGTGTGTCTGCTGCTGCTTATTTCACTCACACAAGCAATATGACTAATTCCATTTTAAGGCAAATCAGTCCCTTTAGGTCATTCAGTCTGCATCCTGTGTAAAACAAGGCAGGGAATTTTGCTCAGTCCTGTAGCGAGTTCAATGAATGCCACTTGAAAAAAAGCTTTAAGCATTTAAGCTTCTCAGACTGACTGCGCCAGGAACAGTCACTTCAACAACCTTTGTGGCAACACAGATCTTTATCTGAATATTGGCATTTCTTCCTAAATCATTAATAAAACTTTGAAGGTGACAGGGCTCCTGCAGTCTCTGTGGAACTGTAGCAGAAACAGACCTAATCAGATATGACGCTCCAGGCAATATAAATATATGGAAAAGTTATGTCTCCATTTAACACTGAACACCAAAGATTCATCACCACCATCATTTTAAAAGATAAAACTTTATTTCTCAAAGGCGATTTTTTCTCGAGTGTTTAACATCATGTGATTGGTTTCTGTAAAGCTTTTGTCTTGTTCATTAAAGAAAGCTTACTATTTCCTCCTGATGGAGGCAGTTATAACCCTTAACTCAATTACTTCAAGAGGGTCTTGCTATTACACCAGACGAATCAAGTATTTTTAATCTCCCACTTTAAAGCACTTTTGCCAGGCCTCAACATAAAGTTTGTGTCCTTTCTTTCCAATTCTCCCATCCTTTATGAAAATGAATGTGAAACTGCATAGCACTGGCCCAGCAAACATCCGGAGAGAGACACCATCACCCCTATATCCCTAATTCCTCTCCTGTCAGCCGCAAAATGCTCTGGTTGAGGTGCTTCATGCTATTGTGACTCCTTACATTTTTCCGAATCTGAGAGGTAGTTTCCCCACCTGCAGGAATATCCAGCAATCCCAAATGCACCCAGCTGTGCTCAGGAGGAGTTTCCTTCAAACAGGCTCCAAGCAGCCCAGATGAATCAGGTTGCCTGCTCTGCCTGCCCATCTTTTAATACCCCACTGAGCCATTCCATGCAACACCCACAACACTGGCAATTGCATTTTGATTTCAAATACCGCACAGTTTAAGAAGCTTAACCTGCCTTGCAGAACTCCACCAGGAAGTCTATAACATGGTTTTGGTATTAGCACCCTACCACCAATGCCTGCCTGGCATCCAAGAGGCAGATTCCTAAAGCACCCACCACATGCTGTAACAAAGCTGTGCTATGAGTTCAACATTGTGCAAGATGAGAACTGCTCACATTTCATCAAGTCATTACCCCACTGTCAAGGATCTCAGGGGAGAAATAGACTTTAATAATTTGAGGTGCCTGTCTTGGAGTCTAGGTCATGATAGGCATAATCAAGATTACGGCATCTTTCCTATCACAGCTTCTTTCCCTCAGGAAGCCTCAAGTTTATGGAAACTACACCAGAGTGAACTCCAGCTGGGGATGTGTTGCAGCACTGATACCGCACCACAGAGCTTACTCCAGTTTCAGGGACCTAATGAGTAATTTCAGACAAATTACAGCAGCCTAAACAAGAACAAAGGGCTGGTGTATATAAATAATAACTACATCCTCTCAGACTGAAGACACTAAGAGATGTTAAAGAAAACATACACTTTCTGAGGCTTTTCACCTTAAATAGAAAGACTAAAACATCACAGGCTGGAAAGACAGAGTCATCCTACCACAGGACAGAAGCAAAACAGTCTTTCAGCAGACCAACACACACAGATCTCTCCTCTCCTTGCAGCAATTTGGACCTGAAGCCACAGCCAAGCCCTTGCTCATGGTTAGCATTTGGGTTAGCCATTGCAGATGATACTGAGCTCTGACTACTAATCTTTGTTTCACCCAGCCTTAAGTCTGCTGACCCCATTGGTATTCTGCACAGTTTCAGCTCTCCCTCCTTGAAGCTGGGCAGATACTATTATTGTTGTTACCTGGAAGAGTATATAAAAGTATGGGATAAAACAGAAATCAGAACATTTCCATTTCAAAGGGTTGGGTGTTTTTTTCCAGTTACTCCACCTGGCTTTTCCATAAGACAGCGGTTTATGCTATGTATGACCACAAACAGTTAAGCCATTTCTGAGAACATTGACAGAAAAGTGTGAGTATATATTTGGGTTTCTTATGTTGGCAGCCTTTTTCAGTTTTTTAGTTTGGAAGAGCTCAACATCTCAGCAGGAAGTGGAAGAGAGTTAAAGTTTGACCCTAGGTCAGAAAAGCTTTTTGATGATCCAGTGAAAATCTGCTTTTCTATCACCAAGTCTGCAAGAGATAGAGCTTGAGTATCATGTAGTTAGTCAGTCAACAAGACAGTGGGTCATTCTGGTTTTCACTGTTAGTAAGACCTAGAGACATGCAATTGTTCTTACCTAGCTCTGTTCTGAATTTGCACATGGCAAAATTTAGTTATTTAGGAACTACCGAGTATCAGACCGTGGATTTTTATTGCTGGCTAGATAGGACCACTCCGGAGAATAAGAACTTGCAGACTGTGTGAATTCTAAGTTTGTTACAGCCTTGGATGGATTATTTCATTTAGGGTTGAAGTTGTTTTAGGCCAAGATTTAATCAATTTATAGCAAACTGTGATTACTTCTTAAAAGAAGGTAACTATATCAATTTTACCAAGACATTCTCCTCTAGCTTTTTTATCTAATCTTATCTGATCATCTTAGCTCACGTCCTTTGGGGTTATACAGGAAGCCAGACCTATACATTCAGGGAACTGTACAGTAGATGCGAAGTGATTTTGCATGCTGTCTTGTTTTGTGAGAAGCACATATTATATCATATGCCTTATTGATCACCAGTGCTCACAGAGGTGAGGTGAGACACTAAGACCTAGAACCTTGCCTCCTAAAGATCTGCTGGCAGAATGCAGATATAAGTTGTAGTTTGCACCCAGCAGGAAGCAACTTGTAAATGCAAGATAAAGCAATGCATAGAAAAGAACTGGCAGGAGTGTGGGTGTTGAGAAAGCTAGTAGTTTTCCCGTGTGAAGGAGCCAGGCCAGTAGATAATTCTTTGGAGTGATTTCTTCCTCTTAGAAAGTACTTAAGTGACCTTAAGCTGCTGAGCTGGCAGCAAATACAGCTTGAGTTCAGCGGATGCACATGTCTGCACTGCGTGATTCCACCACAGGGACACAAGACCTTGAGAAGCAGCTTTAATTGAATAAAGCCATCCAGGGCATGGACAGCACTTGCATTGAGTTGTTGGAATAGAATGAATTGAAAGAAGCGCTATGGCCTAAAAGCCATAAAACTGTTCTGACCACATCTTCCAATCATTTTTTGGCGCTGAATTACACAAAGTTGTCTCTTCTTGTTTTGTTGCACGGATATATGACACATTATTCATTCACTTCTCAAAAGATCATGCATAAAAATTATCTTCAGAGTGTCCCTAGATGTACTGCTGAAAACAGCAGCAGAAAACGCCTTTTACAGAGTTCTGCTTTTTTTTTCCCCCCTTTGCAAAAGAAATATGTCTATCTATCTCCTCAGTTTGAAAATGAATATTTATTAAGTGTAGACATATATACCTGTATATAACATATCTATATGTATTTACATTAAGCCTATTTTTTAAGAGTTCAGGAAAATATGAGACAAAAATACTACAAGGAAGTCTTCCTCACAGTTCTGTGTTGAGTCTCACTATCCTCAGTGTAACAGCCTCAGGTTCCTATAGTATTTAGATAGAGTGCATGATGCATTTGAAATATCATTGATAACAGCTCGCATTGACTGTACTGACTGCAGAATAGTCAGCAGAAATAATTACCCACCTTCGCCCAAAGGTTATCAGTCTCCTTTTTATTTTAGATTGCCTCATAACTGTAGTTTTCATTAAACATTTCTCATACTACATAAGAGCTAGGAGCAAGAATGTTCAAGCCCAACTTAATTCTACATCAATAGTAAAAAAAATAGAAGATATTAAAATTTGCATCTTCTAATGTCTACACCAACACTACATGAAAGGATTGGAAGAAACTTGCCCATGGACTTTTCAGGACAGAGATTCTTGTGCCTTCTTCTGACTGCTCAGAGTGATATTTCATGGAGGAAATGGCAATAACATATTATGAAATTCAAATTAGCAGTTAATGTACAAATAGTGTGAAAGGTTTTTATCAGACAACCAGTATTTAAAAAAAATTATAAAACCTAATTTTTTCACTATAATTTTGCTTCATGTTTGCTCACAAGTTCTTCCCTCAGTGAAATGAGAGCAAACAAAAGGAAATAGGACAACCTAGACCTGTAGTGTAAACCAGCTTATAGTTCCCCTATCACTAAATAGAATCATGTAAGAAAAATGAAAATGTTACCTAAGCTTATTTAAACAGCACTGTGGGCCATACATTATTCATGTTTAGCTTCAGTGTGAAAATACGTGCTGAAAATTTTGCCTCTGCACTAATCCTTTTGGCTCAAAACAGGCTCTGTGATGCAATTCCAGCAACATGCAGGCAAAAATTCCTGTACTGTTTAGATGAGTAACAGCAACAGATGGAGCTATCTAGTGTGAGGTTCTTGCAGGGCTTGAACGTCTTCAAACACAAAACAGCTTGATGAAATGTGTTGCATTATAAAGAGCAAGTACAAACTCATAACAAAAGGCCAAACACTGACAAGTCCTGAATGTGTTACAAGCATTGTGCAGCAAGATACAAGAGGCATTAGTATCATGAACCTCAGATACAGTAATAGATTCAGTTAAGAGACAAATAGAGGTTGTTCCTGTGGCCATGTCATGTTTTACATGCTTTTCTAGAACATGACAGGATTTTAATTTCAGGGTGTTCTAGCAATTCCAGTCTGGATAATACAAAAATTTCATTTTTCATGGAGTTTTGGGCTAGAAATATTCTTTTTCTGCACAAGCTGCCTTTCTCTGTGAAACTACTCTTAGTCTTTATTCCAAGTGCCTTCAATTGATGAGTTAAGGAAGTTGCCATTGCACAATTTTCTACTTTATCATAATGTTTTAAAGCTTAATTTAGATTTAATACTATACTGTATATAGAAAATCATGATCATGAAAGTTAACCTGTAATATTTCAGCAAAGTCAGCAAATATTGTTGCATGAACCTTAAGCACTTTATAAAAACACTTCCATAAGTAAAAAATTACCCATACTTGAAAGACTGTTCAGTCAGGCTTTTATACCAAGATTGTCACTGGGATGCCTTAGAAGCTGTGGGTTTTAGAAGTATATTTTCATTTCTCTGTCATATTTTTCTTTCCTTTCCTCTAAAAAGCTTTTTCTGCTCAATGAAACATAAATAGTTGATCTTTATCAGAAAGAGACAGAAATATTCTGTATAGTACCTAATGCACTTCCAAACCACAATTACTTTAATGAAATTTTTGGGCTTAACTATTTCTTCCTTTGCTCTGGTATTCCATCTCATTTATCACAGAAACTTAACAAGCAAAAAAGATGCAAAGGCATAAAAGTACTTTCATGCTTTCTTATTGTATATGCTGTACGAGCTATTTGATCTAAGAGCAACTAACTGTAAGTGACATTGAGTGAAACACAAAACATTGATCCTCATTATGAGGCAAAACCTAGCTGATGCTCTTAAGTGTGAAAGTTCTACAGTCTCATTCATCTATATTTCATTCTATTTCACTGCTTCTTTCACACACAGTTCATGCTGCCAAATACTTCCAGAAGTTTTACCATACAACTACACCAGTTTTGAAAGCAAAAAATAGTAGGTATATTCTTAATTGTTATTTATACAATTGTATAAATATGCAAATGTGTAAGAATTGTCTGAATTCTTATTTCCAAGGAATCATGTATATTAGCTGACCGTTAGCATCATTAGAAAACACCGTACAACAATTGGTTGTTTAAATGTCAGTTGAAATAGGAAATCCCAAGGGAACAGCTACATTTAGTTTGCAATTCCAAACAGAAAAAACATTCAGAAACAAACCCAATACTAGATCTTTTCATTACAACTCTTTCTCTATGAAAGCATCAATTCAGTTTGATCTGGTTCAGATTAATCCTGAAGTAATGCACGTTACCTATACCATCTTTTCATACGTTGGCATTTTAAACAGGTCATATAAGATTTCAGAAAACCATCCTCAACCCCAGTGCTGACTCCTACAGAAAACAGCTACATGTAGTGGTGGTTTTGGGGGAGTTACTCCTTAGCTTTTATACTCTCTTCCTCAGGAAACACAAGCTGTTCTCAAACACATTAATTTGACTGATTGACACCTGAGGGAAAGCTATGTTTAAACGGAAACTACAACTGTTTGTTACCTGGCCTTGTCAGAAAACATTACTCATCTCCTTTTCACTTACTGAGTTACATTGGCTACTTCAGCTTAACATCTGGAACTTTCACAGTGGCATGTAGCATACAGAGAATGCTTTCTATCAGCCTCTTGCCCTCAGAGAAATCTTGTTTTCATGAAATTTAACATGAAACACCAGCCGACTTCAATAGGACATTTGAGGATATTCTCTTGTGTCTGTTACCATGACATATGAGCATCTTTGGAAGTCACAGCTGATTATTAAAGTTTTCATAAATTGGCATTAACATCACATTTTTTTACAGAGATTGAAACTGAGATGTAGAAAGGCTACATCTTCAATTTTACATGCTAAAGAATTAAAAAACACCTGAAATGTTTGTTAAGTATTGTTTCCTTTTTGGTTTTAGTAAATTCATGTTCCATGTCTTTCAGATAGAGAAATCCCTCTTCTGTCAATAATCTCCCTACATTTGTTGGTGGCAAAAGTGAATTCCAAGAATGCCACTGCTAGATATCTTTATAAACTCATATTTGACTTCTAGTTAAAGATTTTACTTAAAGCTGGAGACCTAGTCAATGGAAAGTTGGGAGTTCCAGACTGAGATTTCATATTAATTTCAATGGACAATCATTCTTTCTATGTTACAATCCAATCTGTTTGTCCTTTTCTATTACTTATAGTCTCTCACATACTATAATTACATAAATAGAATTAAAAACCACTTCTGAGTCTGGTGGCTGTTAAGACAGTGCAGGGTGTGGACAGCATGAACTTCAGACTGGAGTACAAAGGAAATTACACAAGGGAGAAATCAATGTAATTAGAATGGATTCACTAAGCTCCTTCCAAATGCACTGATGATAGTGTTCTCTTTTTATTCAAGTACACAGTGATTTCAGCTTTATTCAGCCCCACCTTTTGAGTGCCAGTATTTTAACTGAATAGGTTTTAAATAACCAAGAGGAGTAGGGAGCTCACTAGTCTGATAAATGATGTAGCTTTTGACAAACATCTTCCCAGATCCATCTTTGAAAGGGATTCAAACCACTATAAGGGCTAGAGAGAGGGTCAGGAGAGTGAGTGACATATTCTACCACTTCTGTATGCTTCAGGACTTGAGCCTTTTTTCAGCTGCATCTGGCATGAGTCTCATTCGCAACCTTTGCCTGCTGGTGAGTGCTAAAGACCTCTAGAAAGGGAGTTGTACTCAATACAAAGACCTATGTGTATAACAAATGCCACTGCTGTTGCTTGTTTGCCCCTGCTCCTACTCCCAGGGACTTGAACAACCAGGGTGCACTGTAGATGACTTTCTATAAGAGACATCTGTAGTAAGCATGCACAAAGGGATAGCTTGACACCAGCAATAGGTATGTTTACCAGATCATGATGCATTCATGCCATGTTTGCAGATGTTCTACAGACTGAATTATTTATGAATGTCTTAACTTAAGCGGCATCTGTCGTAGACAGAACAGGGCCCCCTTGAGATAGCTGCTGCTACATCAGTTCATGAAACTTAAGCTGTGCTTGCAGGATTCTCACCAGTCACTTCTCTTGGTATATGCTTCTACTTTCTAATTTTAACCTTGAAGCCGTCTGCTGAAGAATGACTCAGAGAAAGAATGGGTGACTTTGTATGGAGGAAATTACAAGTCCAGTCATAGTCAACCCAGACTTCTGACCCCGAGCCTGAGTCACATTAATTGTATGAACTGTAACCCCCACACAAAAATATACACAGAATCAAACAATTACCTCTCAAAAAGTGTCTGGACTTTCACAAAGGTCTGACTCTGTCTTGGTCTGGAACTGAAAAAGGAGACAAAAGAAAAGGCACTTTTTCCAGTCCTATTTAAAGAAAAAAGTGTGGACAAAAAAATCTTGGCCTTACCGTAACAGCAACATTGTGCTTGGCTTCACTGGGCTATTCGGGAATCCAAAGCATATTAAGTGTGTTTGGGATTCTCAGCTGATACAACAGGCAAAAGCCTTCTCACTTCAAACAGCATTGTCACAGTTGGTCTAAGTTGTTGGTAAGCCCAGAAAAGAGAGTAAAAACTACAGGGTTTGAGGGACAAAGTGGCTTTCTGCCTTGTGGATTTTTCCAAATCAAAGCAGCCTATGAGCAAAACCCTTACCTCCATATTAAGTTTCAAAGCACTTTTAAAATGAGATAAAAAGCTATTTTCCCCCATTTTAGAACGGGAAAACTGAAGGAACTCACAGAACAGAGCTGCTTGCAAAGTATCACAAACAGAGCAAGGCTAGAAGAGCGAGCTTCAACCTCTCATAGACTACCCAGCCATGCTCTATCCACTATGAAACACTGGCCTCCCATCATGCAGGGTATATCCAAAGCAAATTATACCTTTAAGATTGATCTTGCTTACTTAGTAATAAAAGGAGCCACCAGAATTCCTCGTGTTACTGTTTCCCTGCTTAAAAGTACATATTTTCTGCTAATATGGCCCCACCTGCTGTCTCTGACAGAGAGAACCTCTGGTCATCTTAAGGATAAAACTGGGATGATGTATTTCTTTAATTTACTTCTTTCTGCTTAAATCTGAACATAAAGATAATTTTCTGATGCAAACCATGAAATATGTAGGAGATCAAAGACTGCACTGTAATAGTTGCTGGAATAACTCCAGTATTCAGAATTTTCTCGATTTTAAACCCTATTTCACACAACTTCAATTTTGCATCGTGTGGGGCAAACTGGCTTTGTGGAATTACCCCTAAATACCAAGACAATGAAAAAGAGAAAGAAATATGTCTGCAAAGTCCCAGAGAGGTGGTGAGAATTAGATCAGAAATTGTGTCTCTCAGGGTTTGCAGGTTTTTCACATAACTAGTCAGCTAGTGGAAGGATGCACCAGGCTAACAGAGAATTGCTTAATTCTTCTTGGAAGTTCCTCCTATCCCCTCCCTGAATACACACACATATTCACCACCTCCTTTTCGTATAATCTTTTGTGAAAGATTAGAAAGGAAGCCGGGGTCCTTCGGAGGCTCTCTGGATCCATCCTTGATGAAAGGCGAGTTTCACTATGCAGACCTTTTCAGCAGCGCTGCACTCTGTAACTCTCAGTAAGTGACATTAAAGACAGGTCTGAGGAAGCAAGGTCAGACCCCAGGAAGGGAGAGGCAAGGAGAGATGCCCCTACTTCTTGAGGAGATATATCTATTGCTTCTCAGACTTCATAATAACTGCCTGCAGCAGCACAATTGTACCCAGGGCCTTCTTTGCTGTAACAATGAGGAAAGATGTGCTATTACTGTTAAGAACTAAACAGTGAGCATCAGAGTCATTAAGCAGACACCATACAGCTGGTCCTGCTGGAATCAGTAACTGCTCCCAGCCCATGTTCAACAGTTCCTGGGTCAGCCTAAGCCAGTATTCCTGCTGCATGCTCTCAGAATTATGACTTTCGTCTTTACTTCAGTTGCAGAAAGTACTTCACAGGCTGGATCATATAGCAGCACTAACCTCAATCCTCCTCCCTAACAAGGAAGATGGCAAGTCACTTAACATTGTAATAGGCATTTTTAGAAAGAAAAGTGAGCCTTTGAAACTTGAAGTGCGGCCAAATAGGATTATCCTTAGGAAGGAGCAAAGTCCTAAGACAAGACATGTCTCTGCCACTCCTGAAATCTGAGTTCTTCCAGAATCATAATTTTCTATTTCCATATCAAACTTAGAAAAATCTTAAGACTATTGTCTGTTACACTTTCATTGGGGTTAAGCAGAAAAGTACCAGAAGGACATAAAAATCATGAAGCTTCCTTCTTCAGATATACTTTTAATCTAATAACTAGTCTGCCTTCACTCATTGTGACAATTGTTTCCAATGGTGGAGCCCTGAATTTTCTTCTCTGCTGCTGCACCTCAGGGGAGAACTGTTATGATAAACTGAAACCTAGCCTAAGATGAATCTGTTCCACAGACAGTCATTTATTCAATTACACAAGCTCTACTTCTTTGGATGACTTTCTGGAAATAGGAGACCATGGATTTGGAGGAAGCTCTATTTTTAAGAAGCCAAAATCCCTAGGGATTAGATACGCATGAGGCTGCAACCACTATACATTAAATAAAAGGAACATCTTCTGCCCCCAGTGAAATGTAATGATGGCTCACTCTCACCAGATGAACTATTTGAACGTTGGTTCAAAGCGAACCACTTCTACAGCCCTCAGAAACCATTTTAGTAGTTTTCTGTATCTGTAAATAAGGTGACTTGTAGCACATTAGACTATTTTCTGGAAGTGAAATATTTCTGTAGCTGTTTGCTCAGAAAAGGTTTTCGCATGTGAGAGTTAAAGCAGTCATCCCAAAAATGCTGAATTCTTTCCTCCCATTTATTAGCATTCCAGTCAGCAACACTGCAGACTAGTCTTACCCCACTAGTCAGACTACCTGAACACAGAGCAAATAGTTCATGACAAGCTTCCAAATCTGAAATGAAGTGACTCACAATAACTAAACAAACTGAATAGCTGGCTATTCATAAATGACTTACAAAGAGAACAAAGGTTAGCATTTGGAAAGCCATTTAGTACTCATAATTGGCCCATGATCTCTTTTCTTGCCCTTTAAAATAACAAGAGTGATTAAAAAAGCAAAACAAGCCTTGAAAGACAAGAAACCTAATCTCAGAGAGATGAATCTTTAAATCACGCATGAAACACCATCGCTGGCTCAGCACAACAATTACTTTGTGCTGTTCTACAAGAGTTGGGAGCCTTGAGCCAAAGAAACAAGGCCAGAATCAGCACCAACTTGCCACTAGCAGTAAAAGGTATAAAGAGGCTGCTTTAACTAAGCATTTCCAAATCCACAGGGGCCTCTGTCTGCCAATTACTTCAACTTTCTTACTCTTACTCTACCTGGCTCCAAATAGGTCTTTCTGGTATATTCAGCTGAGCATTTGAGCACTTTTTGTTAGCAGTAAACAAGGTGTCTAAAATGTCTTACTTGTGATATTTTATTTCACTTATCCTTTCTCCCAGAAAAGCACCATGTGCGAACTGAGTATTTCAGATGCTCTTGCACATGATTCATGGTTCCAGCTAAGTAACTATCTTTCTCCTCATCTCTTGCAAGCCTTTTGTTTTGCTACCCGTGTGGCCTTTCATCTCTTATCTGAGCCTATCTTGTGATTCTGAAGAATTATTGGCGAATAACAGTTTTACAATTTTCATCTTTTTATAGGGAGCAATTTTTCAGATTAGAACTATATAATGAAGGTAAAACATTTGTGATACATACAATACTGTACCTAAACTGCAAGTGTGCATACATCCCAGCCCAAGGATGGCTTGTACTCAACTGGTGGTGTGGAGGAAGACATCATTAAAGGTCTAGATTGCTGTAGGGATAGAATTTCACTGAGGGTTGTGTAAGGGTCACCTGTATTATGACTACAGCTACATCCGTAATCAGTGAAGCAAATGATTTTGTCTGTCAGTTATTAGTACTCCCAGAGCTAGCAAAAATAAACACATCCAAAACACTGTCATCTTCTGATTTCTTTTCATCACATGTCTTAAAAGCCTGTATCTTTGGAATTAGTTTTAGCCCAACATATTGAATGGATTTTAATTATGTATTTCCTTCTGCTTCTGGCACAGGATATAGCATTAAAAAACTTAATGTGCATGGTACACTGATTTTCAGCAAGGCTTAGCTTTGCTATTCCCTGCTTTCATACATGGAATCCTAGAACTCCACCTCCCAGATTATTCAGTTTGATTCAGCTCTGGGGGTTGGCACTGCATTTACTATCCAACACTGCAAAGTTTCAGTGTAGAGAAGAGGGAATGTATCCATAGATTCACTTGGCCAAGACGAGACTGCACTCTGCAGTGAAGACCAGGGGTTCCTCATTTAGCTGGCTAGCAATAGCTACACAGACACCTCCATGGATCTTTACGTGATACACTGAGTTGTGCCATGTCAATGACAGATTCAGCATGTTGCTGGCCTGCGTTGAGGGTATGAGGGTGATCAGTAAATCTAAAGTCTTACAATGTAAACCATTTTCATTATGCACATCATCTCAAACTCCACTGAAATTCAACCACCAAACTAAAGTGATTCAGTTTAATGATTTGAGAGAGTTTGTTGACTGGAGTCCTCTAGAAGACCTGTGAAAGAGTTTGGTTTTTGTTTTGGGGGTTTTGTTGTTGGGTTTTTTTAACACAACCTGCTAGCAAAGCCATTTCTGAAGTAACCAGATTTAACCCTGGCAGACCAAACAATCTCAGTATTTTAAAGTGAGCAACACCTGGATTTGTAAAACAGACACATTACATAAAACAATAAATCTTTTCTGACTCTGACCTCCAGACCACTGAGAACCAAGCAGTGAAGAGCAGTATGGATACTGTTTAGATAAAAGAGGAAATGTCTATGTTGGTGCCTATAGAAAACACAACAGAAGATTTCCATCCACCCCAATTACCTGATTAAACCTTGTACTAATTAGCACACGGATACCAAGGAACAGGGTTACCCAATGCTCTAAGACTTCCCACTGGGTGGGAAGGATCCTAAAGTGGAGGAGGGGGAATTAAAAACTTCCCTTAATTGTTCTGTGTGTCTCTAATGAATGTTACAGCCTAGCAGATTTTTGGCAACACATTTTGCTGGGGTATTATTTTAAACTTAGCTTCCTAAATCAAATAGCCTACTGTTTCAAAGCAATTTTGTTCCCTATCCTAAGGCTTAGCTCAAGTATTAACAAAGTGGGCCACGGAGGGCTGTGACATAGACGGCGTGTGGGCAGTGCTTTTGCTAATTTGACCTCTTTTCACAGAAATGAGAGGAAACTGTGATCTGAAGCTGACATTTCCTTAGAACATCGCCCAGCTTTCCTAACACTGGGGCCACAATTCACTGATAACAGAGCTTTGAAGTAGCTGGAGCAGAGCCAGGAAACATTGGAAGTATTCTTCAGAGAATATCTGTTTCAGATTACCCCAATTTATAGTAAGCCACACATGCTAACTTTAGCATTTCTTCTGCCTTTAAAGCTTTTCGTCTTCTGGCTGATTGATCTTGAGCCTTTTCCTTTGGCTCAGTGCAGTACCATTTCTTGTCCAAACACTGCATTCCTATTTTGCATCCAATTTCTTCTCCACCATGTGTCACTAGGTTCACTTATCTTTCTCATCCTCCAACCCACATTAACTTTTGCAAATGCACAATTTTGCTGGAGTTGGAGCAGAACCTGTGACAAACACTGCACTGAATGAGGATAAGCAAGCACATGATGTGGTTTATGGCGTTCCTTCACACCTGCAGTACTGAGTCTTCCAGTTTTACTCTTCCCCTTCTCACCATCAGAGGCTATGTAAGGGTAACTCATAGACAGGGTTTTCTAGTCCCATTTGAATTCAACCTGGATTGTACATCCAGCTTTCCTAGCAAGTAATACAAATAGATTGGAGCAGCTCTGTAAGGCAACCACTTCTTGTCAGGGATCTGACATCCACAATTTCCTCATGTTAAGTCAAGTCTAGTCTGATGCCAGGTACTGAGTGTTCATTCGCAGCTGCAAGATTTTATGTGCACATCTTCCAGTTTGGCTTCATACGGAAGGAATCCAGCTCAAGAGCATCACAACCTTGGGCTGCTGCAAATCAAAGCTCAGAAAGTGATGGCTGGTAACACTCTCCTGATCCAGATCATGACACCAGTACAGAAGCACCATTTGACCCTTCAGAATTCTTGGTTGGTGCCAGAACAACCATCCTGCACAGTGAAATACAGAGCAGTTACAGTAAGCTGTACCTCTGCAAGCATCCCTCTACTGCCTAGCCAACGTTGCATGTCCATGGCTCTAAGCATCTGCAAAGCAGGACATGAGGCATTGTCTGCTCTTTGGTTACACCAGAGGACCACTAGCAAGAATTACTCTCACTGCCCAGCCTTGCCATGATTTCTAGCAAACAAATGAAATAGCTAAACAGAGCCCATTAAATCCATTCAACAGATCTACGGAGCAATCTATGCCAGCGTGGCTTAGCTTCTATGCACCTATGGTGCAAAGGAGTTTAGAACCTGGTATGAAGCTCTAGATCACTCTTTTGCCTGTTCCCCAGCTGGAACTTAACATAGAACCATAGATCAGTTTGGATTGGAGGAGATCTCAGAGACAATCCAGTTCCAACCCCCTGCCATGGGCAGGGACACCTTCCATTAGACAAGGTTGCTCCAAGCTTCCTACCATCAAGCACTTGTCTTGGAAAGTCAGTCGACATCTATACAAATCCTTAGTTTTACCTTATCATATCAAAACAATGACAAGTAATTCATATAAAAAGCTCCCTTCTTTGTCAAATACAACAAAACCACATCTGTGTTCTAATACGAAGACAGTATTTCCTTTTATTGCTATTGAAAATAACTCAGGGTACTCTGAAATCTAAAAGCAGAAATAATGAGTTGGGCTCCCAGACTCTTACATTTTAGGTTGCTATTTTTGGACCTGTCATCTACTGACTTGGATAATTCCCTCCATCAGGACTATTAAAAAATTATCTGAAATAGTGGGAAGACCAGCTCAGTGGTTGAGAAGGGATTGTACACATGGCAGGTGATTGCTTGATGCTTCTCCTCACAAGCAGTGAAGTAAACAGAGGCAATAAAGCATGCGCCTATTTGAGCATCCCACTAACATCAAGGCTTGTGCCTAAGCCACTACAGTGGCCACTACTGGATGCTGGCAGCAGCCTGGCAACACAAAAGCTTTTCAAAACGGCAAAAATCCATGTAACAGCTTGGAGGAAAAATAAAATGAAAAATCAGAGAGCTCAAACTAAATCTGAGCTCTGCTGTTCAGCAAAAGGCAGCCTCACATTTCCCTGGAACTAGGACTAACTCCCCATATTTTCTACTCTTCAGCAGTTCTCATTCTCATATAAAATACTGTTCCCACTGGTTTTGATGGGACTTCCTGTGTAAAAGTGTATGATGCCAGTAAACTTTCGGACAGCGCAACTTCCCTGCTGTTATCATGTGTTTCCGCTCTTTCTCTCCTTGGGAAATTAGCATATGATTTCACAAGAGGCTGTGTCCTGAAAATTGAGGATTTTTCTTACCATCATAAGAGCAGCCAAAAAGGGAATGATTTTGGAAGAGATAAAAGTGGAGTGAATCCATTTTCCATACTGAAGCAACATTTTGAGACCAAGTTTACCTACATTTAAACAATATACCTACACCGAAGCAATATTTCTCCTGATGTCTTTTATTTTGACTGAAAAAATAATTACAAAAATGTGATGGATGAGAAGTGATCTCATGACAAAAATTGCAAGTCTTTCATTTCAGGGTGACCTGACAATGTTTTTCCCTTTCATTTTGCAATTCAAATGTAATTGTTCAGACAGCCATTTGACAAAAGCCTTTACCATTCTTATGAAAAACATTTACTTGGTTATCAAAGCAGTTGTTGAAGCTATCACTCCTGTGGGGATAGACACCTGATGAGATAACAGGTCCTTAAAGTAATGAAGTTTGGTAGGAACTGCACTCTTTAAGAGCTTTAGAAAAAGGTACAGAATGTTCTTCCTGATTTTGTTTGCCAACAACTTCATTTTCCCAGTTTTATCATTTGCAGAACCTGAAAAGCTGTAATTAATGACTGAGCAGCCATTAGATGACAGTCAAAATGACTATTTGGCAAGACGACTCATTTTTGATACTTCCTGTTCAAATTGCATAGATGAAGGCAAATTAGTGCCAGAGAAGAATTAGAAGGCTCCAGGAAGGAGGCACGTGTCCACTTGGTCCTCATGGTCTTGCACATTTACTGTGCTGTGTGGAATTTAATATATTGCAGTACATTACAGCCAGCAAAATGCTACTCAAACATATAACCCAGCATTAAACTACCTTCTAAATTGCAAAAGCACATTACTAACCAAGTAATGTTACCACTGACAAGCTTCCCCTGCAGCACTTAAAACATTCTTTTTGGAGGATACCATCTAGCATAAGTATATCATAAACTTCCCTAGTACTATGATGTCAAGTCACAGAGAAGACTTTTTTCATCAAGGTCACACAAATGTTGCATTGGGAAGGTGAAAACAGAGTTTGGTTCTCCCATGCCCCAGTAAAGAGCTTTGAGAGCAGACCATCGTCTCTTACTGATGTCAGCCTCTGTAATAAATGTCATCTCTTCAGTGGGGGACTGCCCAACCTGACATCATTAGCAGATGTGGAATTGTTAAAAGGTTTAAGTCTTCAGCATGTTTTGTTTCTAATTGAGCATGAAGCTGTCTTGGCAATAATACTCAAAAAAAAGCCTTACACTCAAAATCTGTTTGGATTGGCTGGTCTTCGTGAAGTGATTCAGAACAACAAAGCTGCATCTTCCTTCATGTCGGCACAGTTGTCAGGACTAAATATTGTGGGCTGCACATCTTTGAATGAGATTGATTGCACAATGTTTGCAAAAGTGCAAAACATGTGAAATGCATCTTCTGTGGAAAGAAAACAAATGGATCAGCCCTTCTCTCCTTTGAATCTATTTAGATCCTTGTAAAAACAGATAAACTGCTGAGTAGGAGACAAATAAGTAGGGTCATTCTCACAGGGAAGCATGCTTGTGTCATGTCCACCCTGGACAAATTGAATATATCCTCATATGGCTTTGGAAAGATTTCTTCTTGATTCCCAAAATTAACACTTGACTGTTCACAAAAGCACTCTTCAAAAATAAATGCAGATTTTTAACTTTAGGAAAATAACACTAAAACCTGAACTTAAAATCATCTTTAATAGCATCATTTTTCCAGTGATCATTAGTTTTCCTAGAGCATGCTACTCACAGATTTTGAAGGTCAGAATTCAACAAATACTGAAAGACATCTCCCCCATTCCCATCCGACTCCTGGTTCTCCCACTCATGAAGACATTCCACATGGTCCAATTTCCAGAATGTATATTATTGATTTAATACCTCAGCATTGGGAACCATAATTGTATCATAAAATAAATGGATTGTGTCTGTTTCTTGTTCTCCTCACCCCCATGATATATGAATTTTACAAAGATGGCAAAGACTTCTCATCTATAGCCTCATCAGATTTATTCAGTAAGAACCCTGTCCTACCACATGGGAGTTTTACTGCTCATTTCAGCAAGAACAGCCTGCAGCTGTATCTCTAATGAAATATTTTCACAGGTATCTTAACACCAGTCTGTGAGGTGACTTTGAAAGGGGGTGCCTTACCCTTACCCTATGCACATTACTGTTGCCTTCCCTGTACAGATTTCAGCAACAGTGTGGCCCTGCAATTAGCCAGATCAATCAGCTGAGCTGGCAGAATGTGAACTCTACGAAAAAAGGAAAAGTAAACTTTTTAGCCAAATCAGCTTGCTGCATGATTGCTATTCCCAAAGCGGTAGATGAGTGTGAACACCGAGTTACATGCAGTGAAAGAGTGGAACAGTCACTTTTCTTACAGCTTAAAGTCGGCTTAGCCTTGAAGGGCCATCATCAAGCAAATGTACTGAGCCACATGCTTTTGATGATAGGTCAAAGTTAGATCAGCACTACAGAGATCTGTACTTAAACCACCTAATGATTTATCCTATTATAGCCAGTCTCCCCCAAAGCTGAAAATATTAAGTAGTTCTCCAATAAAAATGAAATACATTCTCACCACCAGTCACTCCTGTTTTCATAAAGGGCAAAGCAAGATGATGTATTCTTAGTCACATGTCTGACTCTGCAAAAGTCACATTGTGCTTATCTATTCTTCAGCCCACAGCCGTGATTCAACTGTAATTATGACTCTTCCCCTGAAATAGGAATTTAATCTGTCATTATTATTACTGCATTGGGTTTTGCTGGTTTTCTTGTTTATTTTTTAACGGCAAATAGCATCTACCTATGTGGAATGTAGGACTGTTTTCTTTTTGATATTGAAAAGCTCTCTCAAAAAGTAAACATTGTCTGAACCTCAGAGTTGGTATACTGTTTAGGAATGCAGCCTTCCACAAAGCCAGAGGCTTTTCACAGTATTAAAAGAAACCTTAGGCATTGGAGTCATCCCCAGGAAGCAGATGAAAATGATGTGTACATGTGTCAAAATGCCTACTTCAGCTATGTGAATATATCAAGATAATCTGCACTGGTAGGAAGGCAGGGGCCGTATGGAACAATATGAAACACTTCTTTAAAGGCTGTTTTCTAAGATGGTTTAACTGCATTTTAAAAAGTAACTTTAAAAGATAACACAAAAAAGAAAGGAAAGCTCAAGTAGAAATTGAGAATGAGTCCCTGCTGCTGCTCTTTGAAACAAGGTTAGTAATTACAAGCACACAAAGAGTCCGGAATATCATTCACCTGTTCATTTGTAATTAAGACTTCAGTGTTTTCTTAATTTTCTCTCCATTCCACATAATTTGTTTACAAGTTGGAAAGCCTCTCTAGCTGTCCCAAGCTGGTCTTAGAGACTAGTGCTTAGAGGCTAGTGTTCCAGAGACTTTGTGGAGAAGTGAGCATTGCTTATAAGGATGCAATCTCTACATTATAAAATTTCCAGATCTAATCAAAGTTTTCCTTTCCACACCATAGCTACTCTCTCCAGCATTATGGGACGCTATTTCCGTTACTTTTACCATACTCTGGAGCATTGGTGAAACCTGCATCTATTCTAGCAGGTCCCTGCATTGTCATATCCTTCTGGTGCTCCAGAAACCCTGCATGCTTTTGCGGTATTGGACTTGGTCCTGCAATTCAGAAGAGTGGGAGCAAAGAAGCTGGAGAGCAATAGGAGCTAGCAGCAGCGCCAAGTTATGTGTTGAGACCTGAGACTGTAGCAACTCACCTAGAACACCCAGAAGACATGATATAAGTCCCTTTTTCTGCCAGGGCAACCAAGTCTCCACAGTGAAAAAATCACAAGTACAGCCAGACAGGAAACAGAAAACAAAACCATAGAAGACAACTTTTCAATAAAAGAATTGGGAACAAAAAATATCCTGACTTCGAGTTACTGCCCCGGCTCCTTAAGGGCCATGTAGTCATAGCTGTTCATCCTCCTCAAGGACAGACTTTAAGCCAGACATAAATGCATGATGCACCTTGGCATCTCCCTTTCAGAAGCAAGGTGGACAGTCATAGGTGCTTTCACCAGCAGTTGCCTTTATGAGATATCCCAGGTCAGAGGACCCTGATTCTGATTTGGGTTATCAGAGATAACCCAACCACTGCAGCTGATGCAAGGCTTTGAGAATCCGCAGGGCAACGTGTTCTCTGTCTGGTTTTCTGTTTTCCCTTTACAGCCAAAACTCAGAATTTTTTTGCTCATACAAAAGAATGCATTTCTCCCTCATATTTCTAACAAGCCTGAGTAATAGTGATAATTCAAAGCTGGAATTCATGATCTAGCTAGAGACTGAGCTCTCTGACTGATACCAGTAACATGAACAAGATATATTTGATGAGACTTTTCGGCTGGTAAGGGGAGGATAGACAGAGTTTGAGCCTCTCATTTGCACAGTGTTATAATGTAATGACGGAAGGTTAAGTTCTCTCTGTGTAAGTGAAAGGTAAGACACAAGTTGTCCAACCTCTCGTGAAAAAGAAGAAAGTCTATCTACCTGCACAGATGCAGTAATGAAATGGCTCAGAAGTCAAAACAAAATCGCAGACATTTGTGGTTAGGAAATCAGGTATGAATAATCCTGTCTCAAGTAATGAGCTGGCATAAGAGGTAAAATTAGTGAAGTAAAACTCCTAACACAAAGAAATGAGAAAAAATAGATTAAACAACCAAGAACTTCTTGAAACTCTGCATGGTTCAGTAGTGACATTCAGACTCATTTTCTTTAAATGAAAAAAGGACCTTACTCGCATGATAGAAAAATTAATTAATTTCTGCTCCATTTCATCAAGTTCACAAGAAATTGTTTGGAATGGGATGGAATAGAGATCTCCACCACCACATCTCCTCAAGTGATGAGGTTAATTCCCCTGATTCTTCTGTTTGGGGTTGCCCACTCTAGACTATCTATCTTCACAGATTCCTTGAAATATGAAACACTGTTCCAAACATATGCTATGGAGGTATCAAACTGAGACTGCTGCCTAGAAAACTGTAAGTCAAGTCACATGAAATTCACCAGTATAACATGCAAACATCATGGGTTTCACATTTCACATTTCTCACTGAAATTAGACAACAGTGAAAGTAGCAATGCCAGAAAAGCAAGGGCACCTAATGCACATCATGACAAGAGCTGGACAGAGCTTTCTGTCCAGTCCAGTCCACCAGAGGATATTTAGAGCAGAATTGTCTGCACTGGACACCAGTGAAGTGTTTGATTCTCCACAGGAAAACATGCTGGAAGTCCCCAGAGGCATCCAGACACCATCCCTGGAACAGGGCCTGACCATAAGATGGGCTAGAATTACACAAAGTTGAGGTACGTACTTTCTGTGACAGTTTTTCTGCTCATTCTTCCATCTTTGTATCTCTGATCTAATAGTATCTACAAGTGTTAAAGGCAGTAAATCAAATGTTGGACTTGTGTCTCCTCTATAAAAAGTCATGAACATTCACACTCAGTATAAAAGCTTCCTGGTAATATAGGTAAGAGGAATTTGAAATACCTTATGTGTAAGTATCACAAAACTAGCTGAATTCTAGAGAGTTTCAGTTCAGTAGGGTAGAAGGAATTGTACCAAGATAAAACCCAGTGTTGCTGTGAGGCAAAACTTCCAACAAAAAAAAGTAATAAAGTCAGGTCCATTAAAATATTCTGCTTTGAAAGACAAAACATTTCATTTTATTTTGCTTTTGTAATATTTTAATTTCCATATATATATTTCCTTTCAGAAGGAGAGATTCATTATTTGAATTGCAGAAAGTCCAATACATGAATAAAGTTTGCCTCCAAAAAAGCCAAAATGCAAATGTGTGTCCAGATAAGTAAATATTATCTTTTAACCTTAAAATGCATTATTATCATTATATTATTATATTATTATTTTTAATAAAACTTCACCAAAATAGATTTTAAAAGTCTATTGGAAATTGCTCAGTACCCTTTGGTAGTCAGATATCCACAAGCCCATCTCATAAAAAGCAACCTTAACTTTATTTCAGAGCATTTTTAGACATCAAGGGAGCAGGTAATAGCTCTAAAAGCAGCCTCCTGTCTGTCAGAGCATCTTTAGCACTGGTTGGCACGGAAGCAGATCGCGGCTCTTTTTCATCTAGCAGTTATTTGATACAGCACATTTGTTATTCTTTGCTGCCAAGGAGACAATCTGGTTCTCATTTCCTTGGAAAAACAGCATAATAGTATGAGTAAAACATCAGATATAATTAGGCAAAATGGTTGAGTGCCTGACTGAACAGAGAAATGGGGATGTCCCAGATATGAAGAATAGCCACACACCTGAGAAAAAAGAGAGGAAGAAGAAAAGCACTCCCTCCTAACTGGAGCATGCAGATGCTATCACATCTTTTTCTCATGCAAGTAGGTATATCCTAGAGATTGTGGAAACTAATATGTCCTCCCATAGCATCTGGGGGAAAACCACTACCATGCAAATCCTGCTGGTTTCCTACATAAGGAAGTAAAATGTACCTTAAGATGTAAAATCCGATTCCTGCACATTTATAAATCTGTACATCATGGATGCAATTCTCCGGTGCTATATGCCAATTAAATTGTACCAGTGTCTGAAAGATGTCCCTTGACTTATACAATGATGAGTTTGTTAACAGCTTTTGTTGCTAAAAGCAAATACCATTTGATTCATTATTATTCACAAGTGAACGTTTTGGAGCAAGAAAACCTGAATTCTCATATTCCTGTGAGCCACGCCAGTGAGGAGCACCATCTAATGCCTCAACATGAGGTTATGGAGGGCTGCAAAACTCTCCTGGAAACACAGAGATCTTTCAGAAGAAAGCAGAAGCAGCAGACATCAGGTAGCTGAAGCTCCTGCTTCAAAGATGGGCAAGGTGCAGTTAACAATACCACCAGTCACTTCATACTCCTTTCCATCACAACACTGAAAATATAGTATTCCTACGGCTTGTAACAGATCACAGGCTCTATACTAACCCTGCAAGCCTTATATAGGTTTGCCTCAGCCTGCCTGGAGCTTTCTTTTCGCTTTATTCCCTTGTAAGTAATATTTTTTAATGACCAGGTGGCAATTGCTTTATCTATTTTATTTTACTTTAATTGCGTTGTACAAACATCTTTTATAGAGGCAGTTGCAAAAAGTAGCCCTTCTGTACTAATGAAGTAGAACAAAATTTTGTCAAGAACAGTTTTAAGGTGTAAAGGCAAGGTATGGCAGCAGAAGGCTTGAAAGTGAGCACACAGGTCAGTGTAGAGGAGTACAGAGGTGACCAGAGAGGGGGCACAAGAAAACTCTGAAGGCCCTGGAGATGTGAAAATATCTAAGAACTGCAGACTCAAGAAACCTGTAAAACTGGTATTAGGAGGAATAAGTGAACAAAACACAAGTATCTGATAGATGCAAGACACTCCGAATAGCAAATCTGGGTGTAATGTGGAGATGCAGGCTAATGAAAAGCAGGAGAGGGAGTGGAGGTGATGTATGCTGAGGAGGAAAAAGCCTTCAACACCACCATCATATCCCTCTACGTGCAGGACTCAGGACAATGATGACACACTTATTTCTTTTCCAGACCGAAGCCAGAGACTTCAGAACCCAAACAGGAGTGGAAGGGTGTGTGTATCAGCAGAAAAAAGGGAAGTAGACGGGATTGTGCACACAGGAATTTTAAATGAATAAATACTGAGATATTTTTCTAGGTTTGTGCTGTTTTCCTTTTCTCTAATATTTAGATTTGGACTAATAATTATTCATTAATTATACTGACAGCAATTCAGTTACACTAATAATATTTGACATTATATACAAGGTATGCTTTCTTTCTGCAGAACAAAATTTTGGGTATAACTCTACCTTTCACGCTTGGGTGTTCCTCATACACGACCTGGACCCCCAAGAATATAAGAGAGTGCAACATGTCCATCTTTATTAATGGATGACTCCGGTCAGTAAATTCAGCACTCCTGGGAGGGGGAAAGATGGCCAGCATTTCTTATCAGCACAAGGGCATATCTGCATCACGTTTTGTGGGCTGAAGTATGGTGACTGCTTATGCTCTCCAAGCGTGCCAGCTCCAAAAGTGAAGTTTATACCACTGTGGTTAGCCCAGCAGTGAACACAAGCCCTTCTGATACCCCTGCTTCAACACTGTCCTAGAAATCACAGCACTCAGCTGGTTCACATCTGGCAGCTTCAGAGCACAGGCTTCTCTCTGCCTGCAAATCAACTCAAACATGCTTGAAGATACAACCCAGAAACCCAAAACACTCATTAAAAATTATCATATTCCTCACTCCTTCCTTTCTATTTTTTCTGGTTTGCCCCCTCTTTTTTCCTTTTTTCGTCAACGTTTTTGGTGTGGCTTCTCTTCAGGAAGGCACCTGAGGGGTTTACTCACAAGAAACACTGCCTACAAATTCACTAGTGGCTAAGGAAGCAACAACACTATAAAGAAACATTATTCAGGGTCTTCTGTGAAAAGATAGCCATGGTTGGTTATCCCAAAGCAACACTGGAGATGACCAAGAAGCATACCTCAGTACAACCTGGTCTTCAGGTGGACTTCCCTCTCCATCGCCAATGTTCCCACGCAGGACAGTGCCCATCAGCTACAAGAGGCAATCAGATCTGTTATTCGCTTCAAGAGTACATTGAAGATGTTACCTGGATGAGCAGTGATTTATGAACACTTTCAGCTGTAGCCAAAGAGGGAGACGTTGCTCAGCAATGCAAACTGATTCAGTCTAATAACTGTCATAGCCAAGAGTGTCAGAAGGAGGTTTACAACAGTTCTGTAGGCTGGCTTTAGCCTTCAGAGTGAGGGTGGGGATGGTAAAGAATTGGCAACTGATAACAGAAGTGGAATGAAATCAAAATATCTATCCTTGAAATACTTATAGTGGTCCAAGCAGCCCTCCACCCACCACACACTGGAGCTTTTAAATGTGTGTCCAGATTCAAGACTGGCAGCATCTTGAGTCCATCTCTGGATTAACGCAAACCGTTCTCCTTAGGCCATTAACAGATACTTTAACAGAATGAGACCAGAATCTAAACCAGCATCAGCTTTGTGTTTGCTGCCTAAACCCAAATTAATATTAGGTGTTACAAGACTGAAATGATCCCTAATCAACCCAGGAAACAGCATCCTCTATGAAGTCATGCAGAGCCTGACTCCAGCCAACAGGCCTCTGCTCTAAATATATACATATAAATGTATATAAATAACTTTAGGGCCAACTGCACTTAATAGGGCAATCCATATTACAGTACCTACCTAAACAGACTTCAAGTTTGCCTCTGACTCAAGTTTAACATTTCTCTTCACTCTCTGATTATTGTCTTTATAAAGAACTGTACACACAGTATCCATATTAACTTCACAAGTGTCCATAATGCTCCTAGAGTTCACATCTGCAGTTTCCTTTGTTCTCTTTATGGAGATGGCTGCCAGTAAGGAAGATTACATGTTGCCTTGAATTTTCCCCAGATAATGTCTGCTTAGATCCAGCATTATGGTTCAGCCTTTTGTACACATGGAGAGGGCAGCTGGAATATTTCAGATGCAGATGTGAACCTGTAACGGTTTAACCCCAGCTGGCAACTAAGTACCACGCAGCCACTCCCTCATTCCCCACCACAAACTGCGAGATGGGGAGAAGAATGGGAAGAAAGTAAACCCCAAACAGGTTGAGATAAGAATAGCTTAATAACTGAGATTTAAATATAGTAATAGTAGAAAAGAAAATTCAGGACACTTGAGAAAAGGTTGTGTTTTTTTCTTGCTAGTTGGTGGAAACATTGCTGGTTTGTTGATCACTTCGTCTGGGATGTGACAACGTCCATCTTGCCATTTTTTCCCCAAAACCTGGATTTCCTGTGCAGGTCCCTTGACCTTATTTTGGTTTATGGCAAAAATAGCCTTCAGAAGGATTTGGACTATATTTTTCCCCTTTCTCTAAAACTATTTCTGCTCTACTGCCCCACACAATAATATCCTCAATGATACAACAGTGTCTGTCACTGGAGTTTGAGTCCTTATCTTCCTCTTTCGAGCCACAGTGCTTTTCATGGGGGTTGGAGTAGCCACAAGTAGATCTTTAACCCTAAGCAAGATCTGAACCATATCCAACAACATGCTGGTCAACAAAAGAACCAGGCTGGTTTCAAAGGTATTCAAAGGATATTCAGAATCTTTACAGATCTGTAATTATCCTGGAGTAGGAGGATACTGGGAGGAAGGCGGAAATGAAGACAGGAACAAATGCAGAAAGGAAGGACAGAAGCTGTAGGAAGATGCTTCTGTTACATGTTGGCTCTTCAAGTAGAAGAGGACAAAGGTGTAATGGGTAATAGTTCCCACGAGATGTCTCCTAAGGGACAAAGGTAACGACAGCACTGAGAGCACATACCAGGTTATCATCAGCCATTTTATCATATCATAATCCAACACTACAAAGTACAAGTCCCACAGATAAAACATTACTAATGAGTGTACATATGGTAAGAACATGGGTGGCATGATATAGTGTGTGGTGTCCCTGCCCATGGCAGCAGGGGTGGGACTAGATAATCTTAAGGTCTTTTCCAACACTAACTATTCTACAATTCTATGATTCTAAGAAGAGCATTACAAAGTGTACAGTGAGCACATGGACTCTGAACAAGGCAACATCGTGATCAACAACTATTACAAGACAATGAATGCTTACAACAAATTCGTTTAACACATTCTGGTCACATCCATCGTTGTCTCAACCTTTTGCACCAGAAGGACTGTCATGGTGTAAGCCCAAATAGCAATTAAAAACCACACAACCACTTATTGACTCCAGACACACAAACACATAGTGGGAAGGGGAAAAGAATTGGGAAAAGAAATTAACACATGTGGGTTGTGATAAGAAAAATTGAATATTTGCATAGTTGAATAATTGAAATTAAGTACAATAATAGGAATAATAGCAACAATACTGATAAAAATAGGGAGCCACAAAAAAGTATAAATGAAAATTCAGAAAACACAAGTGATGCACAATATGTTGCTCCCCACCTGCTGACCAGTACCCAGCATGACCCAAGTACTGATCGCTCCCTTCCAGGTAACTCCCCCCGTTTCTATACTGGGCATGACGTGTTGTGGTACCCCTTTGGCTAGTTTGGGTCAGGTCTCCTGCCTTTGCTCCCTCCCAGCTTCTTGTGCCCCTCCTAACTGGCAGAGCATGAGAGACTGAAAGGTGATTGGAGTAAAGTGCTACTTAGCAATAACTAAACCCTCGGTGTGTTACCAGCATTGTTCCCAGACTAAAGCCAAAACACAGCACTACACCACCTACCAGGAAGAAAATTAACTTTGTCACAGCTGAAATCACAACAGAACCTCCCGAGTTATTCACATTGTTTATATCTTTGATTTGTGTTACCCAGCTTGTATTAAAGTCCTACATACTACACACTAGCTTTGGTGCACCAATACCTTTTGAGAATTGCTGGCTCCAACTACTCCTTCATATAGATGTTTCCAGACACTTCTTGGTTTGTGTGATTGGCGGTGATATTATGCAAACATACATGGAAAAAGTCTTCCACTAGAAAAGCAGTTATTTAAATAATTAGCAGCATGGAGGAGACTAGGAATAGATCTTCTAAAACCCTTCAGCTGCATTCCTTACTCCCCCATCCCCATGCATCCCATCCTCTAGTTGATCCAGAAGTCCTAACCCTGCAGACAGTTGTCTTTGTGTACTATTTTTGCTGGAACTGCAACACAGTTTACCAAAGGGGTTTGAATGATGACACTTCCTTTCAGACCTGAAGGAACATCTAGCTTAGTTTCTTTCCATGTCCTCCATGACCTTGCTATGGAAGAGCTGAAATAGATCATCATAAACACATTACAAACTTATTTAACATGGGACCCTCCAACCTCATGGTCTGACAACTGAATGGTAAGTCCTCTTTTGTGGCCTAAGAATGAGTGGCCTTTTCCTCTTGGATTCCAGCTACAGTGTAGCCCTGTGTCCTCTTTCTTGGCTAAGTGCCATGGCAAAGACAGCTTGCAAAGACAGCTCAAAGAATGATGTATGAATTAAAAGAACCAAAAAAGGGAGGAAGAAGGCAGCTTTGAAAAATCATTCAGCATAACTGAACACATACTAAATATACATAAGGGGTTTTATCATGTAAGGGTTCTTTCTTGCATCTCTGCTGGCCCTGTACGCTGAGATGAGCCTTGCTTTAAAGAGGTTTCCCTGGACATGTCTGATCTCTATGAACTCTTTTAAATGAATTATCCACTGGGATCAATTTCCAAAAAAAATCCCTCACACTAAGGGTATGGGTTTCGAACTTCGCAAGTCATTAGTTAAGATGGAAGAACAAACTGCAATATCTGGTGTGGGTTTCCCTAAGCTCTTAAGTTATATGACCTTATCAATGTCAGTGAGACCGTTACTACTGGAACGGCTAACAGGAGGCTGATAGTAAGGAAGATCCAGCTGCTTAAGATGTGGGAAAGTCACTCACTCCCCCAGCAAAACTTCTAAGATTTCCTCTGATTTGATGAGGCTTTTCATCCATCACTTACTGCTAAGGCACAGTTCTCAGTATAACACCATAAAACACTTGGTAGCTTATAAAGCTGCATTACCCCAGTCACATGCATATCACACTTCACCCATAACTGTGCATAAATCAAACTGAGCTTCCAGAATGGTTTTTTTGGACCAACCTAAAAGGTACAAGCTTCCTTATTTGTTTAAAGCACATCTGGTTTTGAATAAAATGCAGTGATTCCAAGTTTGCAGTGTCACAGGCCA
>JANHGB010040708.1:13901-112393 GCA_026283785.1 Coracopsis vasa | reverse complement strand
CTTCCACCTTTAAAATGTATTATGTAGACATGTTAAACATGTAAGTGTTAATCCAGTGAAATCTGGAAAAGAACTAGCCTACACTACAGCATCTGTGATCTCAGAGACAGGTATAAGAAATGGTGGCATTAATAACAAAACAAGACATGCATTTTGCAGGTTCTTTGGAGAGCTGCAGCAAAGTTCTTCAGACATCTGAGGCTGTTGGGATGATTAAGGGACTGAAGCACCTCATAAATGAGGAAAGGCTGAGGCATCTGGGTCTGTTCAGGCTGGACAAGAGAAGGCTCAGGACGGATATGATCAGTGTGTGTAAGTATGTGAAGGGAGGGTGCAAAGAGGATGGAGCCAGGCTTTTTTAAGTGTTGTCCAGTGACATGACCAGAGGCAATGGGCACAGACTGAAACACATGTGGTTCCCTCTGAACATCAGGAAACACTTTTTCACTGCGAGCGTGACCAAGCAGTGGTACAGGTTGCCCAGGGAGGTGGTGGAGTCTCCATCCTTAAAGGTTCTTAAAAGCCTTTTGAACACGATCCTGGGCAACAGGTTCTAGCTGTCCTATCTTGAACAAGGAGTTGGTCCACATGATCTCTGGAGGTCCCTTCCAACTTCACTCATGCTGTGATTCTTTGGTTTTGTGAAATCCATTGGCAGATGGTTTTGATAATCTCCATCAGTTCAAATCTTCAGGAATGTTTGACACCACCTCATTAAATAGAGCCTCATGAAAAAGAAGTGATCAGTTCAGAAGCCTGTAACTGATATCCTTCTTCCCCCTTATGTCACTTTTGACCACTCTTCATGCTCTAGGGGAACACCTACCCCACACTTTTGAAAGAAATGCTCAGAGAGACAAATTTGATGTTACTCATGTAGCAGTAAGCCAAATCTGGAAATTCCAGCATACTTTAAAAAGTATTTTGGTTGAATATCAGAACACTGTATTCAACTTCAAATCTGACTATAAGATGTCATTTCCATACTTCTAAGAAAGCATTTTCTATCGCAAACTTAAAAGCAAATCCTATGCATTAGTCAAATGGAGAATACAATTGCCATGCATACAGTCATTACCTGTGATTTCACGTACCACCTGGAATTCATTGAGAGATGATGATCTTATTTACTGCTTCACAGACTCTCTTCAGTCAGTTTCTTGAGCTCAGACCAAATAATTCTAGATTAGTCTAGAGTGCATGCAGTACTTTGTATTAACCCCCTAGCAGAGATTACAATAGCTCGCACACCTCACAGATCAGACAGGCTGCTCTTTTCAGGTGCAGTGTTAGTTTTAACAGTTTTGAAAACAGCATGTGACTCAGGAAGAAAGGAGTTGACCTGTTCTTGTATAATTTTCAAGGATGGATTTAGCAGAGAGTGACATCCTCAATGCAAAGTTAAATCCCCACTTCCTCCCAAAAGTCCTATCCAAGAAAAAAAAGTTAAATAAATTTGAATGTGGCCTGATGACTTCCCTTTCTAAAACATCTGCTTTTCCTGTTGGCTGCAGGAGGAATACAGGGCAGTTGGCTGACATAGTGCTCTCTTGGAGACAGCCAAACTGATTTCATTGAATAATCACAGAGGTTCAACCTGTAAGGCATGGATGGAAAATCTTTAGCCTTCTGGCCTATATATGTTTGGCAAATGTCTGTGCAACTGGATAGGGGGCTGATTACAGGAAATGTCAGACAAAATTCACCAGTGTTACTCATGTCAAGTCTGTATGCATCAGCCCTTAGCAGAAGAGTAGCTTGTCCATGCTTCTGACACAAATGACAACTGATGAAACCACTTGAGCCACACTACTGGTTAGAAAGACCTTACATTTCTCATATAGAAGTAAAGGAAGATTTCATCCAGGTGGTGGGTTTCTTATCAATACCCAGAACATGAAGAAGAGACTCCTGTTCAGAACTGCAATTTCTTGTCATTGATGTAATTTATTGCCAAGCCATTAGGAAATCCAAAGAGTGCAATGCTTCATATTGACATAATGTACCTTTGGTTCCATATGTGAACTGCAGAGAAAATAGCTGGCTATTCTGCTTTTTAAGTAATGAAGCCAATAGGTGGTGGAACTGAAAATTTCTAGAAACAGACAAAATTAATCTGATTGAAATATTATTGGAAAGATTTAGATTAAAATATTATGCACACAGGGAAACACGCGCAGTGAGAGTTGTCTTCCTAATGAGTAAGTCTGTTTCTGTGATCTAAAACATTAAATCAGATTTTTAGCATGGAGACTCTAATCCTGTTCTCCATGAAGTAAATAACATTGACTTTCATGAACTGTGGAAGCCAGCGAGTGTGTATACAGTTGTTCTTTAGGGTTCCGGGAATTTAAACCAACCCTTTCCTGGTAAATGTCCTTGGCTTTAAATCCTAGAAGTGGCACAGGTAGCAGTGGTGATGACAGGATTGTATCTCTTGTGTAATTACCAGCAGTTTGTATTTCAGAAACTTCCCTCATCTCTTTTTGCTGTCATTTCTGGAGTAGCAGTTCTACACTTCCCAGCTGTTATTTAACAAAAGCCTCTGTTACAAGGGCAGATGGGCACAAGGCAACTGTACCTGTGCCTTCATCTCCTGTGGTAGCTGCTGTGGCTCGATGTGGCTAAGGGGACAATGAAGAGTCCTTCTGTGGCCAGAATCACACAAAGCAAATTCAGCAGAATTAATCTGCTGCTTTGGACACTCTCAAATCCACATTTAACTTGCTTGTTGATGTTGCAACCCTTTTCCCAAATCAAGAAGCCATCCCCTACGCAGTGCCATGGTTGCTGTGTCAGCACTGCTTTAAGCAAGACCTGCTTGTGAAAAGAGAAGTCTGTGAGACAGGACTACAGCTGGTAATGAGCCGTGAGCCTACTTTAAAATGAAGCAGTTCTTTAAAGATGGACGTTTGAGCGCACACCTATACATGTACACATATTAGGCTACGTACCATGTACAATGTGAAATCTCTTTTTGGTAAAAAAACTTCCTCCGAATAATTTCGGTGAGTAAGGACTTGAGTTGCCTTAAATGTTATTTAGAGAAAAATCTGCTTATAGTCTGCTGCCTGAAGCTGCATTACAGCAAACAGAAGCCATTTATTAAACTGAGTACACAAACTGAAACTAACAGATTTATACTCATGGCTAACAGTGTGAGTAAAAACTCCCAGGGAGAGTGCCTAAGGTTTAGGAACACAAGAGCTGGCCTGTGATTAGCAGCGAGGTATATTTTTTTGCAGCATAATACTGAATACAATAGCCCAAGACTTCAAACACAACATTATGTTTTTCAGAAAGAGATTTCTGACTTATGGGCAAGGTCCTTGATAGCTGGTGTTTAGACTAGAAATGAATATGCAGCAATTCCCAGGGCACTCTCTGGTGGGAAGAAAATATTGTAGAAGTCATGTATTTTTCACACATGTAGCAGTGAGATATTTGGAATTTGTGACCTGTGGACCAAAAATAGAGATCTGAATTTTAAAGGGGTCATAAAGTCAATAGACTCAGGGTGAGAGACAGAGGATTTTTATAACTTGAGATATGTATCCCTTCAGATATACAGAAGTAATTAAAATCTGTGGAAACTCTAGAGCCGTTGAACACTAATGTTAAAGCTGCCAAGGTAGGAATAGATTTGATCATTCTTGTTGACATTTCTGAATGACTACCATGGTTGTATTTTATAGACTGTATGCTATAAATACTAGTGTGGTAAATCAGAACAGATGGTCCATACTTTGCAAATCCAGCTCAGTTTCAAACAGGAAAACTCCTGATGTATTTATCAAGTTGACCATTTATCAGCAAAGCAGTCTTCACAAGTGCATACTATGAAGGCTGTTTAAAGACTTGTTTAAAAATCAGCTAGGGTTAATGGATTTGCTTCTAAGAATATGTACATCACATCAGTGAAGAATGTTCAATATTTGTGCTCTTTAAATATCCATGTGTCAGAATTATGAATTGAAACCTATTTTCAGTATCTCCTTGCAAATGAGAAGAAGGTGGTGAGTTTGGGACAGTATGGGGATGAGTTGGGCTAGGTTTGGGAGAAACAAGATCTCAAATGGCTTATTCAAATACAGGCTGCTTCTCCCATAGAGGACCACTGGAATTGTTTCTCCTTTCTACACTTGAAATGAATACTTCAAACTGACAATAGAAAACACAGCTGAGCAGCTGAACACAAGAAATCAATTGCTCTCTTCAGACTTGCTGAGTTCCTTGCCTGTAGAAATGTGCTTTTCAGAAATAATTGATTTTAGCACTCAGCAGAAGAAATGTCTGTCTGCATCTTTTAAACGTCCTAGTTGTGTTCCACAGCTTGACTCCAGTACTAGAAACCATGGAGGAAAAATAATATTGAAATTCAACCAACAGAAGTGGATTCAACACTGCCTGTGACTGCTGCTTCTGCAGAAGACGTCACTGAGCAATGTGCAAAGAACTTAAGGTTGTGCTGGTTTTAGGCAAGAAATAGCACAGAAATAAGAGAAAAAATTAGTTTCTCTCAAAGAGAGGTTAAGTGGTATGTAATACACACTGGCTGGAAAAGGAGAATTACTCCTCCTTGCACACTAAGAATGGTCATCACAAGTCTGTTTTACTTGGGATATAATTATGGTTGGCAGCCCATTTGTGCATATTATGCTCTTTACCTGAAGCATTTATAAGAGCATCCTAGTGGCTGTTCCACAACATCTGTCTGATCATAAAAATCTTGTGGCCTCTCCGGATATTTCCACTGCTGCGGAGCACTGACTGTTGAACTGCCAAAGGTTCTTTTACTGTCTGGATGGCCACATGCACAGAATTCCAGTCAATGGCTCAATGTCCATGTGGAGACTGGTGACAAGTGCTGTCTGTTCCCCAGGGGTCAGTGTTGGGGCTGAACCTGTTCAATTTTGTTGGTGACATGGACAGTGGGATTGAGGCACCCTCAGTAAGTTTGCTGATGACACCAAGCTGTGTGATTTGGTTGATACACTGGAGGGAATGGATGGGATCCAGAGGACCTTGACACGCTTGTGAGGTGAGCTGATGCCAACCTTATGAAGTTTAACCATGCCAAGTGCAAGGTCCTACACCTGGGTCAGAGCAATCCTTGTTGAATTTCGTAAGGTTCTTCTTAGCTCACTCCTGCAGCCTATCCAGGTCTTCCTGCAAGGTGGCTCTCCCTTCCAAAACGTCCACTTCTCCACTCAGTTTGGTATCATTGGCAAACTTCATCTGGGTACACTTGATCCCATTTCTAGATCACTTATGAAGACAGTAAACAGTGTTGGGCCAAATATCAATCCCTGGGAATCCCACTAGTGACATGTTGCCAGTTTGAAAGGAGTTATTCACCATCACCCTCTGGGTGCAGCCATTCAGCCACTTCCCAGCCAGCACACAGACCACTTGTCTAGATCGTAACACATCATTTTCTCTAGGAGGAGGCTGTGGGAAACCTTGGAGAAATCCAGATAGACAACATCTATGACTCACCCTTTATCAATTGAGCAGCTTATATTGTCATAAAAGGTGATCAGATGACCATGGAAAAGCCAAAAGAGATGTACAGCATGAAGGAGGCACATGAGATACACTTACCAACACAGTTAAATCCTGTGAGTATGAGGGCTTTTTTGAAGTAGAAGGAAGAACAGAAATTATTCTCTAGTTCTACTCTGATCCCATGGAACTGCTGAAAATCAGTAAATGAGAGGCTTGTGTAAATCCACTATATTCCAGTTAGCAAATCCTAGGCTCTGCGTCACACTATTCCATATTTGTGAGTAATATTTTTGCCATTTTTTCAAGAAAATAAACCAAAGCACTGTTTTAAGATAGAATCATAGAACTGACTGCATTAAGGTCCTGATACTTGGACGAATTTTGCACTAAACATAGATTTTTTTATTTATTGTAAATTCAGCACTAGTAAGTGTCTCCACATGTTCTTAGGCCACAATGACACTTTAGTTAGGAGTTATGAGGAGGCCTATAATGTAAGAAAAATCAATAGTGTTATTTTAAAATGCTCAGCCACGAAAGAACAATCAACGATTGAAAAGACTAGAAACAATCAATTTCAATGAGCAGTTAATATTAGGTAACAAGGCAGCACAGAGATAGATAAAGATTAAACTGATAGGAAAGAATATTTAAAGCTTTCATTAGACACAGTAGAGCTTAATGCCTCTCAAAAGACTATTTAAAAGAAGGCTATATCTTAAAGTTTCACATTCCATTACAGAATCACATCAATCAAATAGCTCATGATAAATGTGACACTGAAAACTATTTTCTTTTAAAACAATTATAATTTGTTAAACTAAAGTATATACTGCTGTCTGGATTCTGCAAGAGCATGTAATGACTTTTCTTTCCTCTTCTGAAGGTAATGTTGTACTCTCCTGAGGAAAGTTACTCTCGTGCCCATGTAAATAAGTGCCTAAATCTATGGCAAAGTAAATGACATCTTCAAATCAAGATTCGAAGGCAGTGCTGTCACAACATAGTATGAGACCTACTAATGTAAAAGACCTGAGCACCAAAAAGGCAAATGACTCCATTTTCTTGTTCAGAAGCACGTGGAATCAGGTATCCATTTTTTTTTTAAGATATACATTTATAGATTAATATATACATGGTATGTGTGTTCCTTGTCATGGCAACTAATTTATTCCTTATTTCAAAGGTTAACAGGAGAGTGTCAGAATAGAAACATATCACAAGACTTAAACCCACAAAGCAAACAAACAAACAAAATAATAAAACCCACAGCAGAGCAAGCTATCTCTGTGGAAGCCAGTTAGCTTTTTCCAAGCCAGCAGAAACATGGAAGGCATCTATAAGGTGCACATTGTAGAAACTGGGACTAGATTTAAAAAGAGGGAGAAGAGGTAATGGAGTACTCGAGGCTAAGATCTTCAAAGTTTAAAATGTTTCCTGAAATACAGTGGGACAGGTTGACACTAGGCCTTCATTAAGGCTTTGATTTACCTTTGGCAATATCAGGCAGCCAATAATTCTACCCAAAGATAAATCAAAGGTGTATAAAATGTTCTCAATCCAGGGTAAATATAAAAGAGTATTTCTCTGTGCTGGCACAGCAGCAAACATACCATTAATTATTCTTCTCAGTTGTGTTATCTAGTGCTCTTCAGTGGAGATGCAGTTTGAAGGACAGAGGACCCTTTGTCACAAGCAAAAATCCCAAGTCAGCATTTTGTCTGATTTTCTATTAGTTTGTCATGGAAACAGTATAAAACTTTCCTAAGACATGCCTTGAACTAGCAGACTAGGTGCATTAAGTGCTATATTTCACCATACCAAGACACTAAACAATCGTTCCCTACCCTACGCCCACTAACCTCACTTGACAGAGAATTCATTTATCTTTTGGACATACAGAGGAAGAAAAACCAAGCAAAAAGCACTACATATTCATTCTTTCTCAGAGAGAGGACTGAAAAGTGATTTATATGGGGTAGAAGTCTGTTAATATAAGCAATAGTATCTCTGTGGAAATGAAATAGGCAGTACAGAAACCCTGAGCTCAAATTTACTTTTCTATGCTCCTGAATAAGAGATTATGGTTAGATTATGCTCATGTGGATTAAAGCTTGTCAAAATTTGAAATTTCTTTTTGGTACCAAGTCTCAAAATACCATGTGTGATTGACTGAATTCCTGAACCAGATGGAAAGTAAAGGAATCTGAAACTCTCTGGAAAAAAAATAAAATTTACTTAATTCATTTCAAATAATGTTATTATGAAGGGTTTTCAGCATTTCTCAGACACACATTCAGAATATTAATTCAGACAGTGTACTGGAGATTTGTACTTCTGCCTGTGTCTACAAAAATAGACTTAAGTGATGAAACAGAGGGGAGCTTCCTAGGATAAAATGCCAGCAGAAGAACAAGGAAAGACACATGATAACTGGTCAAATTCACAGTCCCTTGTCAGTTCATAGCACTAAATTCCTGCCACAACTGTCAGCAAGATCATTCTAGCATTTACTGTGGTAACTCCATGCAGTACCTGTTTCTGAAGGACTTACAGTGATATCCTGGTCACATAAAGATGTGTGCTCACAGAAGTGCATACACAGTGGTAGGGCAGTTCCTGACCTAGAGTTCAGTTCAGATGTTAGACTGGGATTTCCCCCAAAGGAGCCTACTTTTCCACTCCTCACAGTAGTGCTGCAAACCCAAAAAAAGTGCTACAAGGTGCTCTGCATGTGGTTTTCAAGAGCTTAAATTATCCTTGTAGGTGCTGATTTTTAATCCTTTGACCCTGTGTACGGTACTGCAGGTTTTCCCCTGCTGACTGCTGCTGCCCAAGCCCAGTTTTTGCTGAGACTGATGGCATCACTTGCAACCTCGAGTACCCTGAACAGGTAGGATCTCTGTTAGGAAATTTCCTCTCTTATTCTGTGTTATGACCAGACTAGAAACCTTTTAAGAAGTTAGGCCAGATGCCCTGTCAGCATGGTCAGGGAGAGAGACGGCAAAAGCACAGCAGGGAAGTCTTACTGATGGTGAGTGTGGACATTGTAATTGAAACAGTTCAGAGGATGAAGCAACATTCTCATATTTTATGTGGTTATAACAGCACAGTAACACTGTACACTGGGAGGACCAAATGTTTCTCCTCAGATGCACTCGTACTTCTGAGCCAGTCTATAGTTTTTGTTCCTGCTTGCATTGCTTAAAGTGTTTGGAAGACACACAAGAGAGGACTTAGATCTGTACTGTTCTGAAACCTCTTGATCTTCATGTCAGTCTAGAAGATCATCAGCTCCTGCTTACCTGAGAAACCAGCATCCAGGGGATGACGGCACAGACCTGAAGACACAGCCTTGCAGCCTGCCATGAATTAATTGCAACACAGTTCTGCATGGAGAGGTGATCATGGCTGCACTCCCCAGTCCCTTTGTTCCCAATGAGACAGCATGTATCAACACACTCCAGATCACCAGAGCCACCTGCAGTGGTCACTGGAGTGTCATCATCCCTCTACTGCTGCTCTACTACACAACAAGCCAGGCAGTGCCTGGCCAGTCAAACACATACCACAGGGAATAACTCTTCCTGTCAGCTTATTCCGTATACAACTTGCATTACCACACCTCAAGCACAGGGTAACAGCCAGGAAAAGAAAGTGCTGGTTTCAGACTTCTTGGATGGGACACATACTTTAGCAGAAATTGTGACAAAACTTTCAAACACTAAAGGACCTAAAAGCCAGGCAGAAAGTGAATGCCTCTGCCTGCTCAGCCAGGGACATCTCAGCCTCTTTAAACTGGAAAGTAAACACACTAGAGATTCAGTTGCTGCATTTACAAGAACAGGGGAAAAAAAACCTAAACCCTGAAGAACCTGGGAAAGAAAAGAGCTCTTTGGTGGGAACTGGATTCCACAGGAGTTATTTTGAATTTCCCCAGCCAGCTGGAGCCAGAGGGAAAGCTGATTTTCCACTGCCCTGCACCTTGTAGAATCATTTACACTCCTCAAGTGGATGTAAAAACGTTACAGACACTAACAGCACCGTTTAACACCCACTTTGCAGAGGTGTTAATGTCTAAACAAAGTATAAGGTCATAGAGAGGAGGCCCAGAGACATTCAATTAAGAGTGATTGCTGAGGAAGTGCAGGCTCCTCTCCCTCAGCTTCCCACTGCTTCCCCAAAGAGAAGCCTTCACTTGGGGGCACGCTGGTTACCACAACGCTGTTCAGAGATTACCTTCCAGTGGATGTCGTGTGCTGCAGAGCCGTGTCCCCATGATGCCCCCTTGAGATGATCTGCAGCTCTCTGCCTGATGCCACCCTCGCCAGCCATGGGGCACCACCATGCTGCTGTGCTCCTCTGAACTGAGAGCATGGGATGGAGGTCGCAGCAGGCGTGACTGACCCAACATGGAGCCTGCCAGCTCAAAGGTTCACCTGAGAAAGAGGTGGCACTGGAGCAGCGGGCAGAGCTCAACCCGTGCCACGCACTGGACTGGCCACGCTGTGACCTGGTGAAGTACTGGTCTCACCAGCTGGAGACCAGAGAACTGCTGCCTCACCTCAGCGAGCTCTGCCACTTTCTGCCCACCTCCGCCGTGCCAGGACACTCTCCAAAGGAATGTTGAGGCCTCTCAGATGCGGAACGCTGAGGAGGGCTGCCTGTGACGGCTGGAGAGCGCAGCCATGACGTGCCAGGTACAGCTCCCTCAGGTAGAGCCAGATACTGAGGGAGGAGCCGATTGCAAAAGTGGCGGGAAAGCCCAAGAGCGAGCAGGGCCCAGTGCGGCCAACTGCTGCCATGCCTTGACTGGGACATGGACCCCACCTGGAGAACATGGAAACCACCCCGCTCACTGCAGGGCACCGCAGCCTGGCCTTGCTGCCTCAGGGGCTCCCTTGTACCAGAGATCAAAGCCTGGCATTCCCTGACAAACTCCTCGTCCCGTGTCATTTCTTTGTTCTGAATCTCTCCATGAAACTTCTGCATACACCGAGAACAGCATTGATAAATGCCATCAGTTAAAATTAAATCCATGGTGGTGCCTGCTCTCTTTGGTGAGGGTGAGAGCCAGCTGAGAACAGGATAGGGAGAGCACAACATTAACAAGGACAAAAGACAACAGGAGAACTCTCATTGTACCTACAAACACATTTTCCCAAAACACATAAGATGGAAGAAAGGATTGAGACAGAAAGAGAGAAGGGGGAAAGGGAAAATGAGAATATGCCACAGGTGGGGAGAATGCTAAAACCACCACCCGCCCCGGTGCCAGAACTCTCAACTAAAAGGTGACAGGTGTGTAATTCTGTTTTACAGGCAAAACTGCACGGTAAAAGAGATGTTGGCAGGGTGAGGAAATAAATCCCAAATGTGCTCGGCCTTGCTTTCGAGCAGTGTTTCTTTTCGGTTGTTTTTTGCCTCTGTAAATTTTACTTGGTTTCCTGCAGCTCCCTTGCCAGCTCTGTCAGCACTGGCCATAGATCTGAGGGATGCTGGCCCATCTCTCCTCTAATGGCTGCTCGACCTCTCTGCTTTGCTCAGGGCTGGTTACTTGTTCCCAAGCAAGGCAGGCCCCTCTGTGCTTTAATTGCTCTGCAGCCACTCTGGCACCAGCTAAGGTCACTCTGAGTGACTGCGGCAAAGAACCAGCAGTAACTCCAGCCAGCGTTATTGTGATGGCTTTTAGAATGCAAAAGGAGCGGAGACCCAAGAAAGAGCACTGCAGGCACCTTTCCACTTTCAAATAAAGTTAGAGCAAATACAAGTGTAAAACTCAACCGTTGCTTTTTATGGCCTTGTCTTCTTTTAATTTAAACCTCTTCTGGAATGGAACAATGGAACTTTGTGTTTCTGCAGTGGCAAAGAAAGCAAATACACATTTCAAAGAGGGAAAAATCCAAACTTACCCCAAATTTATGCTCCCTGCTGCATTTGGCAATCCTCCCTTTCATTCCTTCTCTGGTTCAGGTGCCATTGTCTCCAGCAGCGGTTAGGCATGGCATGGGGAGCGAGGTGGATGCTGGAGGTCATCCTGGAAATGTGCTAGGACACAAGACTTCATGAACTGTCCCACAGAAGAGTACAGACAACACTCTGACTCTTAATCTGACAGCTTCTCTTTTCCTCTTTAAGGTCTGGAGAAATCCCTGTAAAACCTTGTTCAGTTTATTTGTAGTCATCCCCACACGATTTTTGTGTGAAACATGGAGCCTGGGAGGAAAGGCAAGAGTTTGCCTTGGAGAACAAGTCACTCTGAACATCCATGCCAGGGGCTGCGGGGAGAAGAGGAGCATAAAGAGGTGGCAAAGCTTTTCAGCTGTTACATGGGACCTGGCAATGGGGGTTGCTGCCGAGGAGAGAGAAACTGTGCCTTGAGGAAAGCACAGGGGCAGGGAAGCACCTGGAAAGCACTTTTTTGGGTCATCTGCAGCTTGATTCAGACTAGCTCCTGAAGAAGACAATCAAAAGATTCCCAGTGGTTCACTTCTACACACAGATCTATACAAACATGGGTAGTACCATTGTGCTTATTAGAGGCAGCTTTTCCCATGAAGGGAGAGAAATTTGGTTTCAGCGCTATAGCAAGAGCATGTCTGTTTCATACTGGGTTCATTATTATCTACTTGCTTACTTGCTCTTGGAAACCTTTTTAAGTTACAAAATGTCTTCTTAAAAAAAATCAGAGGGAGGATTTCAATCACAGAGTCCAGGCCACAGAACTTCAACAAAAATCGCAACGTGTTTAAAAATTGAGCATGGGAAGATCAGTATCATTTGTAAGGTTGTACACTTCCTTTTCTTCCCCAACAGCCCCTGTCTTGTCCCCTCCTCCTAGTGTGGAATTCCTCTGCAAGGACTGAGTTTGACATCCCAATGGGAGTAAAACTTCCACCAGGAAACAGGAGGATTATGCTGGCTTTCAAGCAATGGTTTTCTAGAGCTTTTTTGAGAGCGTGATGGGTCCCTTTCCTGTTTGTGGATGTTCTGCAAACAGAGGTCCCTGCAGGGAGGTCTTCAAAGTGAGCATCTTTCATGCCAGACTGTAAAAGGTACTTACAGAAAAATTTCTGTCTGCTCTGTAGAGAAATCTTATCCTAAGGATTTAGTTGAGGATGGCACTCGTGGCATTAGATGCAGCCAGCCATGACTTGCAAATACTAACCTACTAAAGGAATTAATTCATTTCCTCCCACAAATGATGCGACTAAAAATGTGCCTAGGGAACGTTATAAATATACATCTATGACTCGACTTTTCTTCCCAGAAATCTCTGTCTAATCCCTACCAAGTAACCCAGCTCTAAACCAAAACCATTAAATGAAAATGAACAGTCAAGTATTTTAAACTATTGCTTTTTATTATAATTACACTGGAGCACAAATAAATAAGCACTAAATTATTGTAAAATATTGTCAATGCACTAAAGAAAGCAGAATTGATCTTCAAACAACATCTTATTACTTCAGAAGTATCAAAGTACATTTAATTACATCTTACCTAAAAAAATCAAGTACAAAAATGAAAAGAAAATTAATATGTATTTATACTGTGTATATAGAAACGGCTAATAATATATGATTACAGTTAGCCTCTAGCTACTCCTTACTCCTACACAATCTCAGGCACATACCTGACAATTTCTAATGAAATATGAAAAAAAGCAACATGACATTCAATTTCAAGATATTGGTAAATGTATTACATTGGAATGAACACAGAATGATTTCATTTTATTTAAAAACCCTGTCATTTAAAAACATAGTGCCATTGTCCACTTAAAAATAAACAACCCAAACCAAAAAACCCCATACCATTTTATACCATTTGCTTTAATTTGTCAAAAGGAGCAATAAAGTAGACATACATTGGCTAATATACGTAAACACATTTTTAGTGCAAGAATAACAAGACCTGTGACTTTACTGTGCTTTCTTGAAATCACAGTGCACTTTACACAAATTGCTACACTATAATGTTTAACTTCAGGAGTTTAAAGCAAAATAAGTGCATACCAAACAATTTCATATGTACAGTCTTCGTAAGTGTGTGTATATATGTGATCTGTATGTATATACAGATTGCATATTTATACAGACTACAGCTTTAATGACTGTAACTAAGCACTGTCATTCACCCTGTGACACAGAAACTGCTGAGACAATAGGTGATGCAGAAAACGTTTAACAGCATTTTGATGGCATGCTCTCGGCAGCAGGATGCACCTTTTACTCGAGCAACGGGGTGGGCCAGCAGTCAGGGGACAGGAGGGTGGCATGGATCTGTCCCTGACCTTCGGAAACTACTCCACCTGAGCCTCACTTCCCTTCTCTGTAAAATGATTCTCGCAAGCGTGAAGTTTAGTTCACATTTCTAAAGTGCTTTGAAGGTTAAGTGCTGAGTTTTCTTTTTTTTCATGTACTGTCGCACTTTAAAACAAAAAGCCATTGTTTCCATGGGATACAATGGAGGTCTGGAAGCACACGGGCAGTTATTTAGGAAGGACTACATAAACAGTTTTGAGCACTAAAAGCAAAACAAGGAGTGGTTTTATGGTGGGCAAAGTGTACAAGCAAGTCTGCTTAGGACAAGAATGCTTCAATTCCCTGATCATTATTCCTATTATGTATTGTTATGGGAAGGACACAATATGAACAAACACTCTAAAACACGCAACGGTTTACGCTAAACTTTGCCTTCCCCCAGAGGGCCTGGCACCGCAGAACCCGTGTGTATCCACAGGTCTGGACTGCAAAATCGATGCTTCAGTAGCAGGGTTTCTAAAGTAACTGCTCCAGGAAGAGACCAGTGCAGAGAAGGAGCATCAAGACTGACCGAACACTGGCTTTCGTTTTGTCACCAGAGACTTAGTGCAGTTGGGGGAAAGGGTTGAGCTAAGTACTTCACACACGGTTATGGAAAATTCTTCTCTTGTCACATAACAAGGAAGACAAAAGCATAAACACTTTCTGTATAATGAACCTGTTATCTCAAGAGATTTCTCACGACCAACAAGTCGTCTTCTTTCCAGTAGATTCTGGAACTTTGCGAGATCTCTGGAGTTTTTCTTCTGCCATTTTCTTTCTTTAAGAAAAAAAGAGAATAAGCAGAATATACAGTTGGTGTCTTTTGGATGTAACATGTATTCAAAGATTCCTTCACAGCCTCTGGGTTTTTCATGTCTTCTGTCATTCCGGCTGTGAAGGGCCCTTTAAATCTGCATTTCAACTGCGTACCCATTCCAGCCACTGTATATTCATAACACACACCAATATTTAATGTATGTGGGTATATACGTATGCACACATCTATGAGTATATATAGAGAGATACATGCATATATATATGTGTGTACACATATGCATATATACATATACAATAATGCTAATATACATACACACATATAAACACACACTTTAATCTTTTACAGAAATCTCAGTTTGGACATCAAAATATACATTAGTTAATTACTTATAAAATATTTAAAAAATTCATTTCAGAGGCTGAAAAGAAACTACTACTGAGAACGCATTACTCAAACTCAAACTTTAGCAATATAGATTACAAAAACCTTCTAAAATTTGTTATTTTTGGTTTTTTTGATCAGCAATTACAGCTGTGGCAATGCTGTCAATATAATTTCAAAGAAAAGCCAATATAACAAGAAGTTTCAAACAACACACCTTTTCTTCTCGGCGAATATAGTACTAATATGATTGTTTTAAAGAGGGACTTTTGTGCTACCAAACTTCAGACACATAGATAAAAATTTAAATATACAAAATATATGCCATAGATTTGTTTTCTCCTACTCCACAGAAGTTCAAGTTTTCCTCATTCTCAACAGACCCTTTTGGAAGATATTTCATCACATGGATTTCACCCTCATAATCAGTATAAGCCATCTCTTTCTCCCGTTAAAACCAGGAGGTCATAATTCTTTGGTCATGACATAATATTCTGTTAAAATGGGTGTAACATAATACAGGATTGCAAGCCAATTACAGAAGCAGCCAGGAAGAAGAAACGGCATAACCGGGAGAACGTGTTACATGGGCCTCTACTTCAAAACCACATGAAATCAAGAGGGATTTCCCTACTGGCTTTCAAGGGGCCTGAATTCCAGCCTTTATAAATAACATAAGGAAATCTGACACAGCTTAAAGTAAGGATGTGCTGCTGGATTTGAAATAACACATATGTAAACAGATATTGTTGCCTTTATTTTCTGGACCAAAGACAAATGTGCACGGGAACCGTGGCTGCAGTGCCACTGCCTTAACCTGCCAAGCGACTGGGTCTCTTCGTCACAGGCTGTACGATGCTTAGTCACAGTGAACCATGGTCTCTGCTAGTCAGCTGAATACAACGAAGGAAGAGTTTATGTTGCAGCCTTTTCTGCAGAAAATTTCATTTCTTGGCCAAATAATTTTAGTAACTGATCCACATAAAGCCGGGGCAATTTATCAGATTAACTTTATGGGAAAACTGATGCAGAATAATTAGTATTTTAAATGCACCTTGGGCATCCACATTAAGCACTTTTATTTGCATTGTTTGCAGTTTTGCTGTTTCCCACCAAAACTCTCTCCTTTGTCCAACCCTCCCCCCCTAAAGCTAAGGACATCTAACAAGTACGACTCTAGGTAACTTCTACAGCCCTAGCACCGAGTTGGTTTGTACATTGTCCTGTTCAACAAAACGCACAACCACATGCTTTTGTACAGACAGAGGCCAAATCTAGGCAGGTAAGAGAAATAAAATGGTGGCGGCGGGAGAGGGGAGGACATTAGAATACCACATAGAAAATAGGTAATAAAACAGTATAACAGTAACATTATACAGTAAAATTCTTCATAAATTTTTGAATTTATATATATATTTAAACAGTGTATCAGTTTGGGTGGTTTCAATATATTGGCGAAATATTTACATTTTGATATCATCTGGATCCAAAAAAATCCCAGATAAATATGTATCCCTTAATCCAGTTGGAAACTTAAATCTCTCTCTTGATTCACAGGTGAGCACTGTATCGGTGCTTTTGCTAGAAAGTTCACCACCTGCAGGTAAGTCTTAGGTTAGAGCCTTTGCCTTATTAAGAAAGCAGGCTACCTGTGCATGGTGCAACGCAGTGGAGCGCACATCCTCCACACGCCTGTCAAATTGCAGTGTCCCAGAAAACAGTTTGTTGTTTGGAATAAGGAGGTGGGCTGTATTTCTTGGTCCCAGTATTCTTTTTCCAACTCGGCAAAATAGGCATGCTGTCCTGTTTGCAGAGTCCTTTTTCTGATTTCTGCCGAGCTTTAATTTCTTTGCAGAGGCAACGTTTTTTCTCAATCATATCCAGCATTGTATGGTCCCCTTGCAACCACTGCATACACGTCACCTACAGGGTGAGAGGGAAGGGGTGAGAAAGAAAATAAGGGGGAATAAAAGAAGAAAGAAAGCATACAAATAACTATTTGGTCATAAACTGAATATGTTGCTTTTTTTTGCAAAGTTAACACTACTCTTATTTAAAACACTAATTTGTTTGATGAACAAAAAAATCTTTATGCCAACAACAGAAACAAAGTCAGTCTTCATTTCTAACTTCTACTTTATGAAAAAAATGGGTAATAAAAGGTCCCCTTTTTAACTTCTCCAGGGCACTGAAAGCTAACTAGCACTGGCTGGATGTTAAATGATGGAATAGATCTTAAAAAGGCACATGGATCTTAACAACGTCCTTAAGTTGTGGAAATAAAAAATTCTATATGCTGAGACCGGTGTTTTATATCTCTTTCCAAATCCAATCTGTCACATTAAAAGTATGCTGTTAACACTTATGAGTATCAAGCTAAATATAACTCTGTGTTTAATTTTTTTAAAATGATTTAATGAACTCCATGCAAATTATATGGATTAGCCTATCCTATTCTGTGGTGATATTTCATAAACTACAAGTCACCAAGAGTTCAGAAACACCCTGTTTTCTTGCATCTAGAATACTTGAAAACATGATCCTGATCCAAAAAAGGAGGTTAGAATACATTTAGTTGTAAGTACATGTGAGTATTTACATGTAAGTACATGTCACAGCCCTGCTGAAGCCTAAGAATGTGACTTCATTTGAGTTCATTGGGGTGCTCACATGACTGAAAATGTGTGTGCCTTCAAAGGCTTTTGATTGGAACTGAAATTGCTAATATTGAACTATCCTGAAAGGGCTCTTTGTGTTTGGACGCCACACTATGTACCTGCAAATCAGAAAACTTCCTTTCAACACTTACTTTGCAAATTTGAAGTGATGTCTTGAGTCTCCCAACATTTATTTTCCACATTAGTCATAAATTAAGGATTTATGTGTAAGTAAACGCATGCCATACATTCGCAGAGGCTGTCCAAGTACATCACTGATCTTGTCACGAAAATGCACATGTAATGCTTTGGCAGCATTTTGCGGTTCATGAAGGAAATGTATGTTTATTAGAGAGTGTTTGAGTACATTTAATAATGCATATGCCTTTCGTTCACAAATCTTGGAATGCCAAGCATGGACACACACCAGGTTCCTAGAACTGGGGACTGGTTTTCTTAGAAACTGGTATAGAATCTTTCATTGATTTTGGTAGTTTTTGTGGCCAGCTTGAAGCTTATTTAGAATTTATTGATAAATAGATAGAGGACATGTTCAGATTCATAGCAGGAAGCAGAGCAAAAGGAACAAACGTGAGCAAGCCCACCAGAAAAAGTGACAATAAATTACATACTCAAACAGAAAAATAAACAGAATACAGACATATGCATATTTTTTCAAGTATCTCTGTAAAAAACATTTTAAGGGTTGACACAGGACAAATGAATTTCAGATAGAATTACTTTCTTTATACTGAAGCAAAACCATCTTACCTTATACGTTAGTACTTTGAGTAAAACAAGTTTAAACCATAATATGAATTTTGTTCTTGAATACTCTTAGGAATTTAATGGGCTTTAAGCAACCTGCTCTAGTGGAAGGTGTCTCTGTCTATGGCAGTTGGGTTGGAACTAGGTGATCTTTAAGGTCCCTTCCAACCCCAACCATTATGTGATTCTATGATTCTGTGATTCTGTAACTCTATGATTTAGAAATACACAGGCAATGTATTGGCAACATGTCCTTGTGAAGGCCTGAGCTAAAAGTCTTCTGGAAGCCTGCTGTGCCTGCTCTTCCTAATCACATCCTTATTTTTCATTTCAGGAGCTATCTAACTTGTACTGTGGTGCAGGCAGGTATGAGGCACGTCATCTGCCATGGCTGCGAGACTTTCTCTCCTTGGGTGCCCAGGCCTGGTCCAAAACTCACCGACTGAACCAGAGATACTCCTCCCCACCCCTGGTTTGACTTCACAGGTCTTAGGATGAGGCTCTGCCTGAAGCAGATTCCCTGCCACTCTACTCATCAGTGACAGGTTAGTACTTACGCAGCAGTCTTCATTTTGGCTGGGTCCTCCTATGTGGGGCAGTACAGTGACAAAGTCCGTACACGGTTCATGACACAAAATATTCACAACATACAGCTGCACACCAGCTTCTGGGCTGGACTTGATGACAACGGTGCTTGAGTACGGATTTCTCTTCTAGGCATTGGGAAATACCTTCTCTTTCGTAACTCATCATGTAAGTAAACAGAGTACGTGCTAATAGCAAATCCTTACAGTACACTTTGTGCTCATCACCATGCATCACAAGCACCACGCAGCACGTCCGACAGCCACCCTGAGGGTGTTACATCCACATCACCCCACTCTTGCCGCCGTACTATACTCAGTGCCGTTGCCAACACAGTGTCTTCTGGTAGCTAATCTCCTTCACGGGATTTTGACATGCTAAACTCTAAAATACCAGTTGCAACCTCCCAAAGATAGAAATAGGGTTGCAGAATGTATCAGTTACACAGACACTCCGCCATCCCCTGCAAAACAGACCCTAAAATAAACCCAAGAGTAGGCAGCTCCAAAAGCCTTTTCTTATACTGGCCACCACATTGTGTTGCAGTTAGTGATTCAATTATTATGGAAAGTTTGAGGGTTTCCACTTTCCCAAACACTGATTTTCAAGACCATTTGTTATTTTTTTAATGTTATTTTTGTTTTTGGTTAAGTCCTTCACATCAGCATCTTCTTAGGTGTACTGTCCACATGGTACATTCCTCTGCTGTGACTCCATTCAGGTAATGGCACGTGCAGCATGAACGTGCAGAACCAGTATGTGCGAAGTCATTTGCTAAAATAGACTAAGTGAACACACACGATGTTGAAAGGCTTGGGGGAAATTTGCTGAAAAGTGAGAACAAATGTTGAAGGATTTTACTGGATGGTTTTGCCCAGTTCTAGTGTTCATGTGCAACAAAATAAAAATACACTGAACAAGGGTGCACGCCTCCTGAAGGTGCAAGACAGACGTAAGAGGAAATCACCAGCTTGTAGATTAATGAACTACAGAGATGACAATAACCATGTTGCTAATACAAAATCCCAAAAAGTGTTAACTAAATTTTCAGTGTGTCCTAGACAAATTACAGGTGCTAAGGCTCATGAGGCAGCAGTCAACCAGCTGTTTAATCACATCAGTAACCCTCAATGACTTCATTAGTAGGGCTACTGAGGTGTTTAAAGCTAATGTGTTTAATACTGTGGATTTAGGCCTAATCCTTCCTGTGACTAAACTGATGGTGCTCACACTTAGTTTCATTGCTATTTTTTTTCATATTCTCTCTCCCTTCTGGCTTCAGCCCGCTCCTCTGATCATGCACGAGGTTGTTAATATCCCTGCTATATCATAACAAGGGATTTGTTCAGTGTGAGAGGCACAAAAAATGGTGACTTAATTTACTGAAAAAAAGTAGAGCATTCATAACATTATACAGCTATATAGCTCTTCTGTTCCTGAAAGAAATTCCCACAGAACATGTGGAACAGTACTGCAGCATTTCAGAGCTTGGCTGCAAATGTGGATGGTAGGCAGACAGGCACAAAAGGCACCAGCGCTGGAGGTAACAGCCGAGGAGACACAGTGCAGGAGAAGCAAAGCTGGTTTTGACCAAAGAGTCTTGGCTCAAAGCCTGTTCTTTCTGAAAAGGGAAGAAAGAGCCAGCAGCTAATGTTAGGATGGCATGGAGGGATCGCCCGGAGATTCCAGGATGTTTATCAGGTACTGTGTCACATAATCTCTCCTCTTGCTGATTGTACATCAACTTTTGTTTTGATGGAATTTTTACTCATTAAATTATCTGGGGCATGAGGAAAATTTTGTTTGTTTGTTTTTCCTTCAAAATCAGGCAGAGCAAGAAAGTGAAGGAAAACACCAGACAAAGGCCTGGAAGTTTGGATATTCACTAGGACATGCTGAAGGCAGGCTCAAATCCTCGCTCCTAAGCAGGCAGCAAAAGCTGCGTGATAACCTGGTGTGTAGAAACCATACAGGAACGTAGACTGGTTGGATAAATTCTCTCACCTGAACGGTACTGAGCACAAATGTACAAGAGGATGTCTTATGAGGTCCTTGTAAACACATACACCCTTTGATTATTCATTATTCTCTAGGGCTTGTTGTTTGGGTTTTTTTAAATCTTCTTTAAAGCAAACGCTTGACCCAAACTTAGGAGGTAAGAAACTTCTTCCACTATGCAAAACTGAATTCCCCTATACAGTTTTAATTACCAGCTCTCTTGAAGGCCTTAGAAGAAACCAATCTATGCTGCCACTTTATTTTTATTATCTGCCCTTATTTTTCTGGTATTTTTATTCCAAAAATATCAAAAGTGAATTTTCTTAAGATCTGTTACATCCTCTCAGGTTCTGTGTTTGCAGTGCCATGGAACAAGAAGTAGCATTATAAAACCATCTTAGAACCAAGAAAAAACAACAACTTCACACTTCCTCAAAACAGTGGAAAATATTTTGTCTAAGAAAACCTTTCTAAGTAAAAAAAGATCACTTCCGGTGAGTGCTTTAATGCTTTGTGAAGATCTGAGCAACAAACTAGACAAACTATCTCCCTTCTCTGCAACCAGTATATTTTTGTGTGTAGGTGCCTCCAGTAGCAGTAGGCCTGTCTTAATTTCTTCTTACCCATCAGGACATGAGTTACTCCAGAAAGATAAGCAGCAGTCCTGACGGTTTACAAATAGATAACAGGTAGATAATGTCCCTAAGCCAGATCACAGAATTCTCTTGGAGCAGAGGTTTGACAGACAGAACACCTACCGTTCAACTGTTTTTAGAGGTCAGGACATGGATTCAGAGGTCAGTACATACTGTATCCATCTGAATTTACTGGAAAAAAGCTCAGAATCCCAAGGAAAACTCAAAAACAGGCTTTGGGGAACAGTCAATGACTCATGCTGCCAGAAACCCCCTGGTGTCACAGCAGACTATTTCTGTCTTCTCTACAAGCTCTGCCTTGGCCCTGGGCACCCCCAGTGCTGCCTGTGGAACAATGCCCTTGCAGCTCCAGCCCGCACTGGAGCCATGGCAGCCTGCACCAGCTAATTCACAAAAGTGCTCAAAATATGGGTGTTTAAAGGAAGAAAAAGCAATGTAAATGAACATAGTTCTTTCCCTGTTCTTCACTAAGCAAGATAGTTCGGTCTGGCAAAGACAGTAACAGTTACAGATGGAAAAAGAGACAAGAAAATACTCTCCAGTAATATCATTAAGCACCTACTGACAGATACAGCTACTGTACACCTCTAGCTGTGGTCACCAGGGGTAGGAAACAATCTTTGGTGGTGAATATTCACAATATGAGGTAAACTTCCCGACCCTTCAGAAAATGGACTTTCATGATAGCAGTACCAGGCAAAGTGCATCACTACAGTGCATAAGCAGGTCTGTGTACTGAACACATGTATGCTACTGAAAAACATACGGCAATACCTGTAAGTTATATACGAACCAAATGATCCCACATAGCACAGTCTTTCCAAATGAAAAACATGAGGGGTGTGAAAAGAAAAATCTGAGGGCTGGACTGAAAACACAGAGTGAAAAATCCTCAGCGCTGGTCTGGGACTCTCTTAGGTGTGATAAGTTTTACCTGTTCATGTGTGACATGAATATCTACACAAATACATAGATAATGCTCTAACCTAGATCACATAACTCTCTTGGAGCAGAGGTTTGACAGGCAGAACGTCTACAGTTCAATTGTTCTTAAGGGACAGGACATGAGGCCAGATGTATGTGCTACGTAAGTCTCACTCATATCCCCTGGTCTCAAACCGAGCCCTGAGAAACCTCAATCACAAGCCCCATGCAGTGGGTAGGCAGGTGCCCCAAGCTCCTGCCTGTGCTGGGATGAGAGAAACACAAATGCTAGGAGTGATTCTGCTCTTCCAAAGTCAGGCCACAACGGTGAAGCCTAGGTAGGGCAAAGTCATGCCAATTCCCAGTGCTGAGGGGCGTTTCAGGAACCCGTCATTGAAAGGTGCACTGTAATTTTTCACATGAGTGCATGTGAAAATATGTGGGGATAAAAATGCTGTAAAGGAGCAATATTTGAAATATTGTAGGCAGCTCTATTCTTAGTCACAAAGCTAAAAAATGCTGCTCATTTTCATTAATTTTTGAGGAAGCTTTTCTAACATTTAAATTGACCACGTGGTATTTCATTCTCTGGACAATTCTGTGAGGGGGGTTTGTTTGTGCTATATAAACTCTTAACGACATAAAAAAATATTTTCCACTAAGATTTACATAAGGGCTTCAGACAACACCATATCCCATTCACATCTTTCTCCTCATGACATCTTGGCTGGTAAGTTCTTGATTTGCCTATTTTCAATGCTGCTGATTTGTTTGAGGTGAAATTGGAAGCTCTGGGCAGTAAGAAAGCCCCACAGTTCAGTGCTGCTTCCTAATAATATTTTCCTAGTACTATAGGCTCCCACTTACTGTGCTGCAATTGCAGAGGTTATGGGCTGAGGATGTTCTCTTCTGGCCCTTGTGAGCATCTCCCTCTCCTGCTGGATGGGCAGAGGGTCTGACTCTTCATTTACAGGAAGGACAGGGAAAATCACATCACACATATGTGATCAGGGATGTCATCTACAAATACGCATTTCTTTGTGATAACTGCATATCAGATAGAACGAAAGCCTAACAGCTGATGTGAGGCTGTAACAAAGTGATCTGAAATCAACGCAAAATATAGTGAAATAAAAAATACCAGCAACATTTGGAGGAAATAATTAGAAATGTCTCCTGGATGTGTAAACAAAGCGATCTCTAACAGTGCAATCTGTGTGCAGTGCTACACATCATTCAGCAGAGCCAAGCATGCTGGTTTGTTTTGGCAGGCTACAGCAAGTGAAGAAGAAAGGCTTTCTGAAAGCCACTTACCATCCTCTGGGAGGAAAAGGTACTCCCTCCCTCTTGCCTGTTCTCAGACAGAAGTTTCCAAACTCTCTTTCCCACCGAAACTCGTGACGGCACTTTCTCTGGTGCAGACGGGTTCCAGCCATCTGGCTGGGTAATTCCACTCAGGAGGGTGGGAAATCCCACTCCTAGAAAGTAGTCATGTGCCAGGGGTGCAAGTAGTGGAGGGCTATGTTAAGTAGCAACAGTTACTTCACGATCTGCTATCTGATACTCTTAGCTTGATGTGGAGGTCCTCTTTAGCACACGTTCCCAAAATGGGAGTTGTCCAAGGCTGGAGTTGAGCCAGAATGTGGTTTCACAAAATCTGAGCAGCGAGATCCTCACCCGTTTGAAGCCAACGGGAACGCACCGGCTGACTTCACGGGTCCAGGAATTTGACTACAGTTTGTTTAAACAAACAGCAAGAAAAAAATCTCAAACGAATTAAAAACCCTTCAGAAGAGCACTTGGAAAATTATGCTGGACAACATTTCTTTTGCTAACCGTCAGCTATAACCACTGCACTGTAGTTGAAGGTTGTTATCTCCAATGGCTGCAAAAGTCGGTGAGGGTAGAACTACAGGCTATATCTGCAGCCGTTTCTTGCTCTGTGACAGAGGTACTCTGGAATAATATTGACATGGAAGAGCGTAATTTGGCTCACGACAAACGTGACAGTCATTCCTGTAGCTTTGTACTGCTAACCCGTTCTCCTGTTACTGGTAAATTCAAAACAACAATTGATTATTAATACAAAAGTGATTAACAGGAACTGCATGTTCAGGAACACTCAGGATGTGCAACGTGAGCTGTGAAAGCAGACACCGTCCGTGCAATTCGCAGTGCGTGGTAATGCTCCCTGGGGACACTGGATAATGCAACTGCAAATTATTCCCTAGAAGTGCCTGAGGTGCTCTCTAGAAGGTGTCCTACGGTGCCAGCAACCGCATTAGAATGATCTTGTGCATTCACCTACTTGCATCACAAGCACACGCAAGGTGCTAAGCGCTCACAAACTACCCTTTCTGGCCTTTCACAAATTCTTCATTGCAAAGGACAAGAGTAACATCTCGTTTTCCCTTTAAGTACTCAGGAAAGAATTCCTCCAGCACATTGTTCTTAATTTTGACAAAATATTTGGGTGGGAAGGAGCAATTTATAATCTCACCCTGTATGTTTAATATTAAAAAAATTCACTGACACTTGCTATTCCAACTTCTGAACCTGCATATTCATTGCATCTTAGGGCTACTGTAACATTTGAATTGCTGTGTTTAATGTTTTAGTTTACATTATTCTAAATTTCTAAACTTCTGGAAATATGTTTTCTTACATACTATAGGAAAGAATGAAAAAGAGTCCCTGTAAAAGTTGCTCTACCACTTAACGTAGTAACATGATGCAGTATTATAAGAAAACTCTGGACACCTTTTTCAAACACAGGCCTCACTAGACGACTTATTACATTGTCTTGTGCTCTATGGCCTGACTAATCCACCACTTATAAACAACTGACAAGAATCTTTGCAACTCCAGGAATTCTTGAAGATTCAAGTTTATGAGCAATTAATACTTCTCCTAAAATTATATTAGCAAATTGTTAGTAAACCTTCAGCACCTCTGATTCCAGACCTGTAGTTTCATGATCCATTGCTTCCAATTACTAAATGTCACAGTTACTTTATACAGAACCAACCCTGTACATATTCCTATGCCTGAGTTTTCCAGTAATCCCTGGACTATTGCTGATGCTATCAATAATGCAAACTTTAAATGATAAATTCACCATCCTGATTTCCATTTTCATACTGGCAATCAGTCTAGCTATAGATCTTCCTGACCTTGCATTATTATCTTATTTGGAAACATGTATTTTTCTCATCTAAGCTTTTCTTTTTTTAACACCAACTTGTCTGAAATGTACCGCTTGATCTACTGTTAGTTAACACGTCCTGTAAGTGCCAGCACACTTGAAATAAGAGCCTGTAAAGTAACTCATATTAGGGACGTGGTGTAAAGTTGTCTCATGCATCTCATTTACACAGTGGATCATCACAAAGTGCATTGCTGGTAAGATCACTCATGAAAAATCAAAGCTTAATCTATGTCTTTGCTAAGCAATAAATGCAGAACTTGGGCAACCCACCATGATACATCCTCTCATTTACTGTAAAACAGAATGGAAAATTCAATATTATATTAGGTCAATCACAGGAGGGACAAAGGACAGAATACCCTGCTGGAGTTCAGTGATGCAGAGATCTCCTGCGAACCGTATTTTGCAGTATAGACCCTGCAGGGCAACGCTCTAATGTCCTAGATTTCCTTGAGAGGTTACTAACCCTTTCTCTCCACCTCTTCTGCTTGCTGGAGGTTCTGCTCTGTTGCTTGTGTGCCTTAACTGCTCATGAACCAGGCTTAAAACAGCAGGACAGTTTGTGGCAGTGACCTCAATGACCACTACAGCTGCCCCTGCCTATGACAGAGCAATCACATCCACAGTACAACACACCTGTGATTAGTGCTTTTTACTCCAAATCACGGTAGGTTTGAAAACCTGCCAGATCTCAAACCCTATACTGAGATGGACAGCCTGTCCCCCTTTAAGTTAAGGGATGCACAGAACACTAAGAGCTCCTGGTGGGCAAGATCCTTTCCTCCTCCGAATCCAACCCCTGCAGACTGCAAAAGCTCACATGTACAAGGCAGCTGAGGGCAGCAGGATGCATGGTCTCAATATCGCTTGTGGTCACCAACCAGGGGCCAGGAAGGACCCAGAAACTGAATATGCAAGAATGAAAATGAGTGAACCAAGACCAAGTCTTTGGAAGAACTAAGAACTGTGAGAAAGTGGACATTGAGGCCAATCCTAAAATCACAAAAATGTGATATGGGGACACCACAAATTCCATTAGTTTTCCAATTTTATTGGACCTCATTTTTCCCAAGCTAAAAACACACACATGAGCTTCAGCATCCTTTCTGTTGAAGTTAGTATTAGAACTCAAGATTTAACTAGCCTTTACTGCTGGGATGGCTGAAGAACCTCACCACGCTAGTTTGCCAGCAAAGCCCCTGAGTCTATATTTCTCTAGCATTTTCAATAAAATGGTCACAAAAATAATTTTAAAATTAAAAAAGATAAAATTATCAATTTCATCACTGAAACGACCAATGTCTGTTTCCACTTGTTTCGTATGAGGTGATCTAAATACATAAATATCTCTGGTACAGACTGGGAAGTTGTTTTGGGAAATTTTGAAATATACTCTTACATTTCTCCTTCTCTGATGGTAAAATTCAGTCAATGAGAACTTTCTTAGATTTAATTAATTATTCTACTGATTATGTGGGGGGACATTTAGCAAAACATGACTGAAAACAACACTGAATGTACAGAGATGATCGTATTATTGTAGGTGGTCACAATTTTCTTTTTAAAGATGCATAAACCCACGATTGACAGAGATCTCCATTTATGATTAATTTCTAACTCCAAATTAAAATGCAGCTTAATTAACAGTTACTAGAAGTAGAAACTGTACTGAAAGTTTTTAAGTAATCCAAACATGTAAGAGCCTGCCTTAGTATGAGATACCACATCTGCTCTACCCTCACAGCAACATCAAGCAATTTCATTTATATCAGGAATTGCTAAACAATATAGTGCCCAAATCTAATATAGACACGCTGAATTTCCTGACACGCTGAATAACTGAGATACAGGAAAGAAACTAACACTGGCATCCGTGTATTTGAGAAAATGGCATTCACTGGGTGCAGCGGTTCCCTGCACCTTGTTTCTGCTTTTCTGTTTAGAAGGCAATTCCAAAAGGATGGCATTGGCTGATACAGTCTGTGACACTGAACTGGCATCAATCCATTGAGAAGACTGCAACACACTAAACCACAAGCACAGGTCTGCTGAAACAGGGCTTCGCTTGCAGGCTCCCCCAAAGGGAGTGAGCGGGCAAACTTCCCTTAGATCTCTAGAGCAAGGAGGAAATTTAACTACCCATCTCAAAAGGAACAGCTAATGGCAATACATAGTGAACAAAGTGTTAAGCTCCGTGTTAACCTATATACACACATCATCTTAATGTAAGCAAACAAATTGTCAACCAGCAAAACAGCGCTGTTTGATTATGTTTGTGTTTTAACATCTGGCAAAAAAATCAGGCAAGAGTCATGACCTGACCAATATTAACAAATGCATATTGCTGTGTCTTTTCTCATTTTTATTCTTTCCTATTGTGAATTATACAATTGTGATTATAAACCCCAGATAGTACATGTGCTTTTGCAGACTTTAAAAAAAGAGATGGGCCAACAAAACCCAAGTGTCCACTCATTGCCACTGACTTGCAAAGGCTTGACATCAGGCCCGTAAACACCAAAGTCCATTAGTGGAATGTGTCCTTTCCCCATCCTGTGTTTTGTTGAGGAAAAGCATTCCTTGGACATTCCAGTTATAGCTTACGAGTGAACTGGGAATTTGCCGTTGACATGAGTGAGGTCAGAATTTAACCCTGTATCTTTAAATTAAACATTGAAGAGGATTTGCTATTATGCAGTCTTAGTGGGGGTGAAGGCTCTTCCTAGCAGTGGCTCTGTCATCCAACAAGTTCCTTAGTATTTCCTGCATGAAGTTCTGTCTTTTGAGATTTTCCTGAGTAGCTGCTGCCACTCTGCTGCAGTAACTTACTACACACTGACACCGGTCCAGCTGGACACGTTAGCACAATGATAATACTAACTGTAAAGGAAGCAAATTTATCACTCACAGGTCTCATAGAGAAACACACATGATTATCATTGAAGCTCCAATTCACTGAATAACAAACGTCCTCAACTGAAAAATATGTATCAGTCATCCCCTTGATTTACAGGGATATTTTGCTATTCAAGATAAGCGAGCGCTTTGCTGCCTCAAGGCCTACATACAAGTTGTGTGCTGATTAAGAATAATTTTACAGAGGACTAATAAATGACTGCTTTAATAAATGCCTAATCAATTGGCAATTATATGTTCCTGTGGAATGCAAAGCATAAGAGTTGTGACAAATAGTGTCCACAGTGTTCCCGTAAAATTGACTTATGAAGTATGGTATCTCCACCCTTTCCTAAGGCTCACCTGCACTGGAGAAACTTTTCTTTCCAGCCTAAGGCCCTTCTAATTCCAGTATTTATACATGCAAGACATTATAGACATATCTCACCGTTCATTTATTGCAAGTCCCACATGTGAACAGAGTTGGGACTTGCAGCATGGGAGTCCAGCTGCTTAAGGGCGTTTCTACACCTAGGAGCTTGACCAGCATAAGACACATAGAACCAAAACTATAGAGTGAGGGCTGTTCCCAAGCATTTTTCAACGTTTCAACCACAGAAAACTGCCGTGAGAAACACAAGTATCTTTGCAATTTTGGATCTGTTCATCATTCTGAAGAACTGGAAACCTTAACATTAGTAAAAATAATAATCTTTTAAAGTTCTCATTTAAAATACATGACATTTTTATTTTCATTGTTTAACAAGACAAAATGGGAATAAAAGTAGGTTATCAAAAATGGGTGCTGGCATTCACACCTTTTTATAATTGGCATACACATAATGTTTATGAATAGCCACACATTTCTAGTGAGAGACTATGAACAAACACACGTACATATACAGAGATATATAAACATACTATACATACATACATGGGTGAATATACATATTTATGTGCATACAGTATACAGACAAGATACTATACAGGTACAGTAAGTGCAATATACTGTATAAGGCTATACAAACACCAAAAGAGTCTGGTGGAATGGTGACAACCATGAGGACAAAGCTTGAATGGTTCGTAACGTAATGCAGATGGTGGGGAAAACCTTGCTGTTCCGCGCCATGTTTTATGCATCAGGCACACACAGTTCCAACAGAAACCTGGTACGATACATTCAGTTCATATACAAAAGAGGTAAGACAAGTGGGGACACATGGAGGGGACAGAAATGCATATGAGCAGACTAGAAAGGTTGCTCTACCTAGAGTACAGAATGTTCGGTTCATTTACAGAGAATGCCTATATATAAACCCATGCTTCCAGGAATTCATGCCATTTTTATTTCCATTTTTTCCTTTAAATATTATAAAATTCTTGCCCTGAGTTAAACATAAACACACACAGAAAAGGGGGGGGGGGAAGGAAGTTGCATGCTTGTGGGTTGCGGTTGGTTTTGGATTTTTTTAACCAAGGCACAATGTCTTCAATAGTGGTTGCAAGACCATTTGAAATAAACTTAGCAATCGCTATTGTTCTGGTACTGCATCCTTCTTAACGTGACTAAACTAATTGTTTGCACACAAAAGTCTCAGAACAAGTTTTGAAGTGAATTTACAAGTTTTAGAAGACAATAAGTAAATTTATGACAAACACCTTAAAGCAAGATTCCCTGAAGAGGAAGGAATGCTACCAAATCAAATTCCTCTGCAGGCAACTTACTGATGTTTGGAATGAAACCATCTCACATAAATTACACTGTATGTTTGTTCATTATTACTGCAAGTTGCTACTTATTTTTAGTATAAACATGGTCGATGCTGTAAGAGCAGCTAATAATGAGTTGAAGAACATCCATATCACTTTTAGTTTCTTGTTGTAGGCAGGACAGGACAGTGATCTCACTGATTCAGTGTTTTATGAGCCGCAAGAGTTACAGCTTAGGAACACTTGTTCAGTGATGCCATAAGAATTCCAAGGTATGTACCTTCCTATTTCATCAATTTGCAAAAATGTTTTACTGGAAATATTAGTTATTAGTTTCTACACATGCCATGTTACATCCTACATACCTGTGCGTGACTCTCAAAATAAAGGTCTGGGTCAAAAGCCAAGCTTGGCTGTTGCCGCATATCTGAACCCTCGGGCTCCAGAGGCACACAGTTCTCACCGACTTCTGAACAACTTCCAGGGCTGTGGAGACACCTCACCTTCCAGGGAACAACCACCTGCATTGTGCTGCATCAGCTATGGCATCTTTCCCCATAAACTTCTCTTTTGAGGTAAGACTGCTTTTTCAGTACTTTGTCCCAACACTACTGAAACCAGGTACAACATAACAACACCCTGCAACCGCAGACCCTGCAGAGGAGATCTTCTCATGCCTGTCCTATGCCTTCTAAAGAAATTGTCACTCACAATCTGAGAAACAACTAGGTAAAGACAGTAAAAACGTGTTGAGTGGCAAGTAAAACCCCTCATAAATGCTGTACTTCAGTCTTTATCAGAATATTGCTGCATTTGTAAGGTTTCAACATCTTCTGTGAGGAAACTGGTCTCTTTCTGTACTCTGCTGGCAAGCTTACAAAGCCCGTGCAAGAACAAGAAGAGATCAGAGTAAGGTAATGTAATATTCTTCCTCCCACTCTGTTCCATCACAGCTGAAATAGTGGCAGCCAGCCCAGCACTCGAGAGTGAGGAAAGGTATGAGGACAGACTCTAGATCTGGTGCTCAGAGACAGGTCACTCTGCTCCCATGACTGATACCCTCTCTGTAGCATTACTTTTCCTGCGGCTCACCTGCTTTCACCCATCACTGCTTCTCCCTGACACGTCTTTTTTGTGCCTACACCCCATTCTATTGAGTAGTATGGAGAAAGAGTCACCAAAGCCATGCTTGGGCCTTGAGACCTACTGCAATAGCATGAATGCTCAGATCCACCTCTGCATAGCTTCCCCATGTGATGGATCAGAGGCTACTTTGGTGGTGTGAGGGCTGGCAAGCATGCACTCTTTCATGCTCTTAAATCAGAGTGCTGGCAGTGTAGGACTCAGCAATGCAGTGACCTGCTTCTGCTGCATGACCAGCCCAGCTGAATGATGAAGAAAAGATGTTGGGACAGAAACAGAAGGGCTGTCTGCCAACAGAAGACAGCTTTGACACATTTGCTTTTCATGCCGATCAGTCAGGCGTGCCTTGGAGGTGAGGGATGATGGATGTAGCAATTCCATCCACTTCGAGGTTTGCATTTCCTTTTCTTCCTTCCTTTTTTTAAGGAGCAATCTCTATTTGCAGTTTGCATATTCAGAAACAATTTGCACTGCTCTGGACCCATGCACTGATTATGTAAGACCAGATACAAGCTGAAACTCAACACAATGCAATGTGGAGCCTTCCCTAAAGCATTAAAATTCTTGTTGTTGCTCTCATCCAAATTGTTGACAGCATATTCAGCTGGGCTGACGACAGCAGAATTCTGCCTTCGCGTGTGCAAGAGATTCGTCCTTGCTGGATAAAAAACAACCCTGTGTAAAGTAATCCAACCGCTCCCTCTCGTGGGCATGGGGCTCTGCTGCACTTCATAAAGGCACAAAAGCGTACTTTGAAATCCATCTCAGATCTTCAATAGAGCGAACTCCCCAGGAGGTTGTGCGGCACCTCAGGGCACAGGTCGCACCCCGGCACCTCTTTCTCGGTGGTGGCAGTGCGATGACTCACCCGTGACTTTCGTGAGCATTCAGCCTGAACACAAGGCAAATCCTATGGCTTTTCAAATGCACTCAGGCCACATGCTCATCAAATCCAGACATCATCTCAAGGTAAATGCTAGCCCATGTCTCATCACTGAAGTGATTGTGCTGGGGGTTTCTCTCTGTAGCCCATAGCCTTTCCTCCCAGGTAGGACCCAGAGGAGTTTCCTCCTCCCAGTTATTTGCAAAACCACAAAATCCAGTCTATGTCTACATTCACTTGTTTTCACCTACATAGACACTAAAGGCTTCTCCACATGAGAGTCATCTGTGAGAGACATCAGTTGTAAAATGCTCCTAGTGAAATTTCCCTGGCTTTCCTGTTTTAGACATTCAAATACATTTCACTCTAGTAGTGGCATATAAACCTGATTAAAATCCCTGTCAAAGATACAGTAGATTGCACCCCAAATAGTTTCTGCACTTTCTAATTTTACACAAACCTAAGCCTAAGCAATATCTGACAGTCACATACTTACCAATCTACTCCCATCTGTGACTGCTTACTTTCTCATCTATTACACTGAGCTTACAAATCCTTGGGGTAAGGACAGTCTTTGGACACACATTGTCTACCAACACAGGACCTTATTTATGACTCCAACTCTTAGACTCCATCACAAACCTTATTGCAGTAGATCCTAGTGGCCAACATCAAGCAGGTTTTGGATCCAGTGACCATCCCAAGCCTTATTAAAGGTGATTGTTAAACATAAGGAGTAATTAAGTCCCTTTAAGTGAATAACTTCACAGGCAAAAACAGAAGCCACTATCCAAAGCAATCAATAGTGCACAGAAAGTGCAGACCAAACCCCCATGGGACTCTGATTACAAAGGGGGTGGCATGGCACTGTTCCGGCACTGTGGACATACATTCTGAATGAAGAAAAAGATCAAGTATAAAAAAGGAACAACCATAATCTTGGCTCCAGGAGCACAGAGATCTCAGAGGCATTGCAGCTGAAGGAGAACACTTGGCATTTACACACAGAGAGAAGAAAATGATTGCCACCAAGCCATGAATTGTTTCATATATTTTGGTATTCTACATCCAAAATACACAATAGACTTTCAAAACTTTTTAGAGGAAAAAAGAGGGGCAGAGAAAGTCATACCAGAGTGTCATTAGCTATGCCTCTTGAATAGGAATTTGGAACTGCATCCCCCCTGAGGTTTTTAACCAGCAGCACAGGGGGATCTTTCCTTGCCTTTGGCCCATAGAGCAAGTAAGACAGAAGGTGTTTTTTTCATTGCAAATCCTTCTGCAGCACTAGAACCACAAAAGCACAGCCACTGGAGTTTGATGCTAGTTTCCAGTTGGGATTTGTCAGGCAGAGCATCTGGCAAAGATCAACAGTACTGAGTGACGACACAGGTTTATGCCATGTAGCAGATACGGATTCTCTTAGTAGCACCCTTCTTTTGTCGTTGTTACCATTTCCCTAGTATTCAAACAGGATGAAAGAGTACATCAGTCTATGGAGCTCTCCATCTACCTGCAATGGCTGTGTTTCTTCCATACAATGGATATTTGAAAAAGGCTGCTGTGATCAGGTATGGAACACTAAATGCAGCCGCCAGGAGCCCAGCCCTGCTATGATGCCCAACAACTGCAGGGTGTTTACTGGCTGCTTTGAACTCTGGTACACTATTGCTGGGGAAAATGGCAACTTTAAGCTGAAAAGAATAGAAGAGCACAAATGCTTTGTCTGTGCTCACAGAGTAGCATAGCACCCATATGCTTTTGGATGCACATTTGCCAATTAAAGCATGAAGATGCCAATTCATTGGGGAAGTACTTTGTCTATGTGCCTTCAAAAATAATTATAGCCACAATAGTAACAATGTACCCTTCCTGCATTCAGTAATTACAGAGCAAACACAATGCTTACAAGGACTATAATATTGTTTGTATACACACGTAAGGCTAGAGACACCAAGAGCAGGACTTAGGATATTTAGTTGACCCAGAACAGAGTTATTTATGAACTTAGGCATGAGACAAATACTCAGCTGTGTTGCTTGCAGAGTACTCAGTACTTGTCAAAATTCAAGTCTAAATTATTCCTTTGAAGTTTTATAAGTTCCCCACTGCACTTAAACTACAGGGTATTGCCCCAGGAATGCATGTGGAGAGCAGCTAAATATACCTCAGCTTTTTCTTTGTTGTATTTCCCTTCCGTCATTCTTCTGTTTCGAAATAGAACAATTGGAATGTGTTCAGGATTTTTCAGCTGGAGCACAAAATTAAATAATAGCTGCCCTGAAGATAAGGTCTCACATCAGTTTTAATCCTAGATTTCTTTTTTTCCCCCCACCATAAAATGTGTGTTTTAACTGCATATCAGTTAGCACCTAAATATCGAGTCTTAAACAAAACATTCTCTAAACTGTTCTGTGGAATGATTTGGGATTTAGCAGGTAGGGCTGGTGCAGGCCTCCTCCTTCCCTCCCTCCTGACGCCAAGTGCCAGGCTGTGCTGTGTGTGGCAGCATGCGAGCACCCAACGATCCCTGCACAAGGTCCTGCCATTATTTGATGCAACACTTAAGATTCCAGCCAGCAGGGAAAGGAAAAAAAATAAACAACACAGGCAGGGGGGTTGGAAATAGATGATCCTTTAGATGGTCCTTTCTGAACCATTCCATGAGTACGTGATTCTTAAATAAATTACCTTCTAGAAAATTCGGGTGCAGTTCCTACAGGGGCTGAAGGGGCTTAGCCCTTCCCTTTGTCACTGCCACTGCAAAGCAGGAACCCCGCAAGCCAGGCAGGGAGGCAGCGCCCTCTCTGCCTCCCCGAGGGTTTCCTCGGGGAAACCTTCCCGCTCCGCTCGGCGGGGGCCGCTTCCCCACCGGCGGGTGGTGCAGTGTGGGATGCGGCCGCCAGGCGGCGCCATAGGCTCGCAGAACGCAGCGGAGTAGGGCGGAGCGGGGCGGAGCGGAGCGGGGCGTTGAAGGGCGGACCGGGATCCCCCCAACACAGGGCCGCAGCCGCCCGCCCGGAGCAGCGCGGTGGGACGGACCGCACACAGAACCGAGCTGCCCGGAGCGTCCCACCGCTTCCCCACCTCCGCTGCCCCGGGGGGGCACCCTGCCTCGAGTTCCCAGCGCTGAGGGAAATAAAGCTTTTCCCAATGCCTTGGACTTTCCAAGCTGTTCATTGCGAACAGCTGTTAAAGGGCACTTTGGTCCAGGACTTCTCCGGCACAGACCCAAACAATGAAGAGGGCATTTTCTCATGTTTGTGCTGAACACAAACCAGTGCACATTACACCCACCTCAGACCAACTGCAAATAAATACAGTGAGAAAACCCCTTCCAGCTGCATATTTAAAGTATAAAGTGCGTCTTCTTTATCTATGTTAATACATTAGAAAACTACGCTGGAAAAATCCTGGTCTCCTGCTTTCAGGACTGCAACCTGGTCTAGTGGAAGGTGCCCCCACCTGCGGCAGGGAGGTGGAACCAGATGACCCTTAGGATCCCTTCCAACCCAAACCAATTGATGATTCTATGATTCTATGACTCTGCAAACCCTGGATTTCCATTCCCTTAAACCAGCTCCCTTACTGCGGTCAAACACCAAACACAAGTGCCAGCCCACCCACCCCAGTACCACTTCAGGTGCCTGCTCTCCCCTGAGCCCTGCTCACAAGTCAGACTACAAAGCCTGCCATGAAGATGCCAAAACCAAGTCATTTCAGAGATTAACTGCCAGGAGGACCCAGCCGTGCCATCAGTATAGCTGCTTCCTAACAGCGCTCCCACTCAGCGCTCATGGATTAAGTCTGAAAAGCTATAAATGTCTATCCCTAGCAATAGAAATTTTAACGACTGTTATCTGTTCAGTGGTAAATGTCCAGGAGCCTCTGGCATGCACAGAGCAGGAATGATCCCTGCAAGCTTCCCACGACTGACAGAGCTGGTTAAATTAGGAGGATAAATTACCAGGTTATCTGAGGTAACAGACATGCAGCAGCTGTATGTGGACACTGAGGGCTCAGCTCACAGAATCCCCTCTGCAACCGCCTCTCTTCATACAACCCAGAGGGAACCTGTATTATACCCCTGATTTAGACATCTCAGAGGTAGGTAGGATAGATCTCTGCTGAAAAATACAGTTGCTCCTTCTATGACTCCATTTCACTATTTAGCTACCTAAACACAAATTTAAAGAGCCAACTTGTACCTAAAATTCTTGCCTATCAAGGTACATACTCAAATGCATTCAAATGCATTCGCTTCATTTGGTACAAGAAAACAAGTACATGGTCAAATCCATTCTTGAATGGGAGGCCTTTCCGCTTTGCTATATAATATTGAGATAAATCATAAAATAAATGAAAGCTGTCCTCAATTTTGGAAGGTAATAGTTCATCCACAGTTGGGCCTTCTGTGTCATGTTCACTGATGGGACTGGATGGGAGAATTAAAATGCCATCTCAGCTTACTGGGGTCTCACCAGGCAAGTAATGAACTAAAAAACTAAGCCGCAAAAGCAATCAGTGCTGATTCTGATGTATTTTCTAGCTTTTTCTCCATTCCTTCAATGCAAGTTGAAAATCCTTATTTCATAGCTGCCCATGTATCTTCATTGCCTCCTTTGAGTTATTCCTTCTAATCTCAGCATGGCTTCTGGATTTCACTTTGATCATCACTGTAAAGTTGAAATCTTCTTTCCTTACTAAAATTGGAGCTAGATATTCCTGCCTGGTCCTCCCCACAAGAAGACACCAGACCTTAAGAGGCATGCAACCTTTGGAATTAACATAGCATACCTTAAGGAGGCAACAGTGAAGGACAGCACTGTCTTCCCACTGAAAAGCCAGTAACTAACAGGCAGCATGAAGAGGGGCTGCACATTTGCAGATAAAGTACTCAGTTTTGTGGAAATCTGATTGAAAATAGTCTCTGCTTTGCAGAAAAGCTCAAATATCACGCTGTAACTATCAGGAGTTTTGTTTCCAAAGCATGTATTTCCTCTCAGATCGTGGATCTCCATTATAAACATGCACTGCTGTGCTGCTATGCAGCTTAATACATGCGGTTTTCCAGCAGCTACCTGCATGAAAACAAAGTTCACTTTGCAAAATTCATTTGCAGCAGAATATCTGTAGTTATATTGGCTCCTTTATGTTAAAATGGAAACCAGTGGGGTTTTGGTGTGCTGAAGACTGTTTCGGAGAAGCCTGGCAGTGACCTAGGGGTGATGTTATGTACATTAAAACCACGGATGCGAGATGCTCTGCTCTCCAGCAGTGGGACTTCCACCATCCAGGCTGCTTGATAAGTTTTCTTCTTTTGTGACAGACATGCTTAGTGCCCATGTACCCTTTATGCGACAGGGGGTTTTGAGTCCATTGAAAGAGCACAGTTTTTGTTACCCTGAGGTGAAGATGTGGAGAATGCCAGGATGCAGGTAAAGATCACTGGATCCCAGTCATACCTGTGACTCCAAATCCTGCTTGCTTTGCGTAAGTGAACAATTTTGTTCCCTGTCGCCGGTTATGACTGAGCCTTGACCACTGCAGGGTGAAACACCTGACAATGCCTGCTGCAGAAGCCTCAGGTGCCAGCACAGAGGCTTCAGTAGCATGGGTGATAAGATATTATTGGGCCATCCTTGAACCATATTTAGTCTACTTTATAAATCTCTTATGGTGGTTAATTTCTACTGTTCTCTGTCCACCTGCACGGCTACAAATGACTGGTACTTGTTTTTGTCTCCATACAAGGCCAAATTCGGATCGCACTTTCACTATTTCTAATGTTATTCACACATTTCTTACCTCTAACTTTCTAGGACATTTTTCCATTCCCTGCAAGCTCTCTGCTAATATTGGAGAATGTTTACAGAATCACAGAACCATAGACTCATTTAGATTGGAAAAGACCCTTAAGATCATCAAGTCCAATCTAGCACTGCCAACTCCACTACTAAACCATGTCAAGCACCACACTGACAGGGGAACACCACTTGTGACTGGCCACCAACTGGATTTAACTGCGTTCCCCATCACTCTTTGGGCTCAGCCATCCAGCCAGTTTTTTTACCCAGTGTATTCCCATCCAAGCCATGAGCAGCCAGTTTCTCCAGGAAAATGCTGTGGGAAACGTGTAAAAGGCTTTACTAAATCTAGGTAGACAACATCCACAGCCTTCCCCTCATCCACTAAGCAGGTCTCCTTGTCACAGAAGGACGTCAGGTTAGTCAAGCAGGGCCTGCCTTTCATAACCCCATGCTGACTAGGCCTGATCACCTGGTTGCCCTGTATGTGACACATGACGGCACTCAAGATGATCTGCTCCATAACATTCCCCAGCACTAAGGTCAGGCTGAGAGGCCTGTAGCTGCCCAGATCGTCCTGCTGGCCCTTCCTGTAGATGGGTATCACATTTCCTAACTTTCAGTCAACTGAGATCTCTCTGGTTAGCCAGGACTGCCAATAAATGATGGAAAGTGGCTCAGTGAGCACTTCCACCAGCTCCCTCAGTGCCTTTGGGTGGATCTCATCCAGCCCCATAGACTTATGTGTGTCTAAGTGGTGTAGCAGGCCACTGACCATGTCCCTTTGGATTACAGGTGCTTCAATCTGCCCCTATCATCCAGCTCAGGGGGTTGGGTACCCAGAGAATAACTGCTCTTACCATTAAAGACTGAGGTAAAGAAGGCACTAACTATCAGCTTTTTCCTCATCCTTTGTCACTGTGTTTCCCCCCACATCCAATACAGGATGGAGATTCTCCTTAACCCTCCCCTTTAGTTGCTAATGTATTTATAGAAACATTTTTTATTCTGCTTTACAGCAGTAGCTGGATTACATTCTAATTGGGCTTTAGTCCTAATTTTCTCCCTGCATAAGATCATGACATCCTTGTAGTCCTCCTGAGCTGCCTGCCCCTTCTTCCAAAGGTCATAAACTCTCCTTTTTTTCCCTGAGTTCCAGCCAAAGCTGTCTCTGTTTAGCCAGGCCTGTCTTCCCCGCTTGCTCATCTTTTGGCACATGGGGACAGCCTGCTCCTTCCCTTTTAAAGTTTCCTTCTTTCCGTCTTCCTTCCTGTCTTTACAAGGCATTACATTCTGTGATACCTAAAACACTTCTCTGCTACTTACACTCCTCTCTTCAGGACATTTGTATTAAGATATGTATTTAGGGAATACAGCTATATGACACTTCTGTAGCTCAAATATATCCTATGCATCTGCCACGTTACATTTCCAAGCTCCACACTTGACTTCCACTGCTACTTTCTTAATTTCTTAAACTTTGTACTTACACAATCAATAACTTCAGTTCCAGGATAAACTTCTGTTTACCTTTCAGTTTAAATTGAGTCAATTCACAGCTTCATCCAAGGCTACTTCCTGCAACCAGCTCTTTCAAAATGCTCTCACCATTTACCAGAACTAAGCACAAATCAGCACGCTCTCTGTCTGGCTCAGCCTGTTGGTAACTGCTGGCTACTGCTATGCTTCAGAACTTTAAAGTACTCTCTATCAGAGACCAGCCACATAATTAACCTCTGCTTGTAAGCTCTTTCTTTTTATTTATAGGTGACCACTATAACGCTTACCATCAACACACAACTAATATGTTCTGTGAGCATTAACTTGTTAATCCTCACAATTCCTACACCAATAAACAAACAAGAAAATAAGGCATAGGGGAGTTAAATGTCAATAGATATATAATTAGCTGATATTTGATTGGAATTACAATACACGTTTCCTTAGATCAGACCTATTTTTCATTGCCAAGCATCCTCACCACTCCCTTGAATGATTCTGCACCAAAAAATGATGAGCCTTGAGAGCTCAGCCGTAAATATGACTTCTTTTCCACAAGTTAAACATTTTGAAAAACATCAGTTTGGGATCCATGAAGATTTGAGAAACCGATTAATAGTGATCTACCTTTTCCCAGCTCTTGTATCCCTGTATGAATGTTAGCTGTGCCCAGCTCATCATCAAACAGGAAGACAACAGGATGTGTCCTCTCAATCTTTTGCAAAGTCTAACTGCTGATTATGATGTGGTTAAGGAAACCAGTATCAATACAATCAATAGCCACAGCACATGGAAACAAATACCCTGTATGCCCCAGTCTGTCAAATTCAGACTGGCTAACAACCCAGCCATTTCCAAACACATTTCACCTGTCATAGATTATTTGCACATTAGGATAGAAGAGGTGTATAAAGAACATAATCGAAGTAATGTCTGTATCTGCCATGGAGATAATAAGACACTTGTCATTTCACTGGAATCAGGGTCAAATCCACACCTTTAAAAAATTATGCCATCGTAATAAATGACAACTTAATAGATGGACAGTAAGAGATTGACAGCTTGAAGGGAAGACTTACAGAGAGAAAAAGCTTTTACCAGTTTTTCTTATATTTCATGAAGCCATGTCCATACCATACATTATTCAATTAACAAGATCACCCTCTACAGTCACTTGAAAATTCCTCTTATCTTTGTTCCTTTCTTCTGTATGAAGTGAGGTGGATTTTTCCTCCACAGTTTCAGTGAACCCTGTTTGCAGCTTCTAAAAGCCTCATTATCTCTTCTATCACATCAGCTTCTGCTTTCAAGGCTTATTGTTTAGTTCTTAATACAAACTGAGAGACTGAAATCCCTTCAAAACACCCTACCTGCCTTTGCCACTAAGTAACCAGCAAAGCATCATGTCTGCTGTAAGACCCATTTAATCAAAAATCATATACCACATGAACGCTGGGATACTCAAAACCTTTGCTAAGTACAATTACTCTGATTTCTTCCTTAAAAGGAACACCTGACATGGTGTTTAAATAGGCTGTCATTTTGAATCTCCATTATGGACTTGATTTTCTTCTGTAAAGTATGCTTTAAAAACATGCAAGTTTCTGTTAGGCATTGTGTCCAGCAGGGCTCAGAAGTAATACAATAGCATCAGTTTTGCAGGTGAAAGAATTTAACCTGTATGAACTAGGCTACCCAAATATAACCTTCCTAATAGTAGTTGGCTGTCTGAGTTGAGTAAATCAACCTTACTCTTCTGGTCTCTACTTTGGTCAAGACCTCCTAGAAGCAACTCACCAAGCTACAAACAACTTCGGTATGTGATTATTGCAAAGCAAGCCTCAAGAAGTTTTACACTCAAATCTCACTGAAATTCAATAGGATTTTAGGATCTAATTCCCTGAAAGCCAATTGAAAATTTTCCATCTAAATAAGGGTGTTTGTGTGTATGCATACATATATGTATGCATACATATATACATATATGTCTGTCTCTGTGCATACACATATACAGTGATGTGTAGGCCCGTACTTGTACACAGAAGTGATACAATACTGGAGTGCTCTGAGCTTGACAGAAGGCATTCACATTATGTTTAAGTGAAACCTCTTCTCTCAATTGCTACTCTCAGCAGTTAGTTCTGTCAAACTAATAATACAGATCTGCGCAGCAAAATGATACAATATCAGTATTAGCATATAAAATAAAGGTAAGTATAGGTTTCCCATGTCTTTATTTCTTTTCCATTTTCTCACTATTGGAGAAATTTGCCAAACCCAAACACTTTCATTTCTTTCCCAAGGGCCTATGTGGCATTTTTGTTTTGGATGAGGGAAAAAAAGTACCTCTGGTTTAAGATACAAGGAGACATTACTCCTTTGATTTGGTTTTTGATTCCTAACAATACACAATAAATATAACTACAGTGGACTATTTAATAGTCCTATAAAAGCATTACATGGCCTGTAGATGGAGGGAGTCTAGCTGCCTTAACTAAAGAAAATAACTTGCTGTAAGAGCAGTTTTCAGGACAGTGATAAATCACAGTGTAATACAATCATGCATTAAGCTCAAAACAAATGTGAGACTGGCACAAATATTAAAGTACAACTGGGCAGAAGTCAGGTATGTACAAGTCATTGACAAACATTGGTGCAAGTGCTTTAGACATTTAAAAGAAATTTACATAAAAACATAGATGAAATTTATCAAGGTTTGATAAATTTTAAAGACGGTAAAAAAGTACAGAAAACACGAAAAAATGAAAACCCCAGCCAATTCATACAGTACAGTTTTACTACAATTATATTACAGAATGAAGACAGAAAAGGATACAGAGAATTAAGAGCAAAGAAACTTCGACTGGCTGTGGCCAGTGGAATTTCATTGCCAATGAGAGATGCGCACACACAGATGCACGCACACGCACAGAAAACAAAGACAAAACCCAAAAAAATCATTTACTGTAACAAATGACAGACACAGAGGTGAGAAACATTTGGCATGTTGCAGCACATGAAGTCATTCACGATTGGCTAACGATGGTACCTGGCTCTGCTGAAGATCACTGGCTTGCCTGAGCGGAGTAACGGATGGAGGAGGTACACCTGATGTGGATGCAGATCGACCTAATCTGCAACTTGCTTTCGGCTCTGCGAAGGAAGAGAGAAGAAAATACACCAGTGAACAGGAGGAGGGTTACTGCTGCAGTAAACTGAAACAGGGTGGGCCCAGGCTCCCCTTGGAACAGAGACGCCAGGCTTGGTTTCTAGTTAAAGTCTTGGTTATTTGGCTGAATCATGAACAGCTGTTGAGATCAGAAAGAAGAGGGTTAAGACAAAACCCATTCCATGTCCTGGCCTCTTTTCTCTCTTCTACCATCTCTGAAGCTTAAGTATAAAGCATAAAGCACCAGACAGAGAGGAAACCTTCTTGCTGCTTCCCCCCCACTCCTCCTTTTTCTAGTCCTCATAAAATAAAGCAGTGATTAAAGGAATTACAGCAACTTCTGGTCTCATCTCTCCACCCCAGAGCTGAGGGAGATGGTAGCCTGAAGACTGATTATGCTGAGGGAAAGCATGAAATGCCAGAAGATGAAGGAGGGAATGTATAAAAGTGGTGAGGATACTGTTGCACTTGGGGGTTTGGAAAGACTCAAAAAATACTTGGAAATGTAATGGTAATGGCAGTGAATTGAAAGACATAAAGTAGGGAGAAAGGAGAGAAATCAGAACATCAACAGTGGCGAATTCTGAAGTCAGTTCCTCAGAATCAAGGTGATTACAAAAGTGAAGGTTGTCTTGAGAGAAAGCTCCATTCCAGAGAGAAATTACACAGTTATTTCATTTTCCTTCTGCTGTTGTACATGGACCCATTTCTCAGGAGGCTCCCAGGGCAGGTTTCTGCTGTTAACATACCAACATGAAGGTGACCACACAGCTCGGGAGTCCTGGATGAAGGTTTTTGTATCTGACTCATGCTGACACCAGCGTGCTACTCCACTGTTCAACACCCCACATCTAGTCTAGAAGAAACTGTTTTTTCCTGAGAAATGGGTTTGCCTGTTTCTGCTCAAGAAAAATATTTGTCTCCACATTTCCTGTTAATGGCCATGTCTCAACCCATGACTCCTGGCTCAGATGAATGTGTTCATTCTCCACATGTTTTATAAGCCTCCCAACCCTGTCCCTGTCTCTTCTATTTAGTGGGCAAACACCGAGAACAAGGACATTTGCACTCAGCAGACATACTTTGTATAATAATAGGCTCTCAATTCTAGTACTGATAGTACTGCCTTACCATGAATAACAAGTAAATATAATAATACCATGCCTTCTTGCAGTGGGTTTAAAGAATTCCTCCTATGCAATCTTATGTTTTCAAGACGTGACGAAGGACCTATGCCTTCTGCAATCCTGATTCAGTAAGTTTGCTTTTGAAGCACGTTTTCTCACGTAACTTTTGCTTGTGTCTCCGAAATGTATTTTCTCATGCCCCATTTACACTGCTGCTTAGTCTGTGTTTGTTTTATACTAATATCTGTATTTCCTACGTGGCTCTCTAGTATCATCACTAGCCACTGGTTGGGCCATTGTTTGAAAGGAATAAGATGTCCATCACTAACACGTACTTAAGGTCATTTGGCACATCTTGGAAACTTGAGGGCAGCTGGCACGTTACGCCACCTACCAGCAACATGCTGAAATGTATTCTTCCAATCTCACTGATCCTTTCTCATTGTCACCTTAAATGTTTATTTTCCCAGGATATTTCAGAATTCAATAGGATATGGAGAAGAGCTATCCACTTAAGCTGGAGCGCTTAGACCAATGAAAGCATCTGTATGGGTGAATATTCATCAACTAAATATTAATAGGTTGGTTAACATCCAGCTGGCTGAGCAGCAAAAATATTTATGCTGTTTGACGAATGCATTATTCAATTCACTCATTCCTAGTCAGTCTGTAAACACACCATGAGTCAACACGGCAATAAGCAGGCAGAAAGGAGCAGACTGATCTCCCCCATAACCTTGCATTTTGTACATAATCTGTTGCTTTGCTTTTTTTTTGGACTTGGGCAGTTATTCTGAAGGTTTGATTAGGTTTGGTTTTGTTCTGATTTTACACTGTGTGCCAGATCTCTGAATGTTTCTTTCAGTAATATAGATATAATAATGGACCTCATGTCTGTTCCTTCCTGGAATTTTGTTGGGGCTGTAGAGAGGATAAGAATTTGGGGTTTTTTTGGTTGTTTTTCCCTACTGCTAAATAGAGACTCTGTTATTGCTGTGACAAGCAAAATATGACACCAAGCATGTAAAATACTCCAAGGCAGTGTCTGCCATTGCTTCTGAATTGTTTTCTTTGCTTTGGGAAAGCAGAGAGAAGTGTCATAATTTCTAATTTGGATATGTGTGCAACAACAAGAGATTACCATTTCCTTGCCAAAGAGACTCCTTTCATCAGGCATCAAAGAAATAGAACCTATCACACACAGATGAAGTATTAGTTCCTTTATCTCCCTGTAATATATGTTACAGTATTAAGGAAACTATTGTGATTTCCATGGTGATCCTCACCAAAAGAGGCTCCAGAGACAGCTCCATGTAGCTTTTTTCAAGTTTAGGTGGGTTATGCAGTGAAAGGGAGATAGGGTTATTTTTTGCTTTGTTTTTTTAATAGCCATTCCATTAGTCTCAGTGGGAATATTTTTAGACCAAATAAATACTCTATTCTACTGTAACTAATGCTGTGAGTAACACCTTCACGCTGCGCACCACTGTGGGGAAAAAAATACCCATAAATAGTCTGCTGCATAAGTGATGCCCAGCTTACTGCTCTGCATTCTGCAGCATGTTATTTTTCATCTGTGGACATCTTATTCACTGTACTGAGGCTAACTGGATTTTGATCACTTCAAAATAATAATGATCACTGCAAATAGTAACTTCTGCTTTGGACTATCTAAAAAGTAGCAAGAGGTCTTTTGTGTCCACCATCCATTTTCAGTATCTTTACCTCTGGATTTTCATGTTTTAAATGGTCATTTCAGCTTGTCTGCAAGGCCTGCATATTGACATCAGTTCTGGTTCTGGAATGAAAATGGGTTTTCCTATTTACCACTGAGAATCTTGAAGGAGGAACAACAACTGCCAGCAAATCTCAGGGATGGTTTCTAGTGTTTAATTCATGTTTATCTCATGTGGATGATATTGAGACAGCTCAGTCTTAACATCTGAAATGAGTAGTCTTCAGACTTCTTGCTAAGTCCCATTTGTGACAGTAATACATGTTGTGGAGCTGAGTTTTATCAGCCAGCCTCAAAAGTACATAGGGGAGGCTCTGTAGAACCTGTCCTCTGAGGAGGACCCATCAGCTCAGAGCCCATGACAATGAAAGCTAAAATACATCTAGCTGTGTACTGACAGTTAGCACAGCACCCCACCACTTCACTGTGCAGGTGGATCCTCTGGTTCTAAATCAAACCTGCATAAAGAGGGTTCCAGAGACTCCACTCCAAACGCAGGCCCCGTCTGCATCCACAGCTAGGGGCCTTTTGACACTGCTATAAGCCACTCAAAGGCTGACAAGGGCTAACAGCCTGCTGCCAAACGAGGGAACTCATAGGCATATGTCTAAGTGCTTTACTGGATTGGGGCCAGGGGATGCAGTGCACTTGAGTAGCCATTAGAGGTGCCTGTTGCAATCAATGGACAGCATGAGGTTTAAATTCAGCACATTGTTCAGGGTAGCTAGAAAGCTGCATAACACATTTAGTTCTGTTCTGCACAAAAATGTTCATAAGATTCAGTGGCTATATCTAACCGATGAAACTTCGGGGTTATTATCTTGCACAGCTTCAAATGACTCATCCCTCACCAAGTGCCCAAACCACCTACAGGAGCCAGGTGCAAATGCAGTGTAATGTTAGTAGGGGATAGCAGTTATATCACCCACAGCAGCCACAACACTCCCAACAATGCTAGTGCTTGGGACCACAGCCACCTCAGTATGAAATAAACTCACACATGTGGTCACCTGCAATGGGATCAGCTATACTGGACTCCCAGGTTCAAGCTGAGTCCTGACAATGCCAGCAGGATTACACACGGACATAAGCAAGCAAACAGCCTCGAAGGAGAGCATTAGGGATGAGAATTTTAGGAGAGACTATCAAACACAGAAAAAGAGGCCTTCCAATCACAAATAGGATTGCCTTAGAATTGTGTACTTAATTATGTGTTTAAGAACCCACATAAATGACCCTGTCTTCTAAAAGTGCAAGTGCTGTCATTGTAACAAAGGATGTACAGGCTTGGCTGGTTGTGTTTGGGGCAGGGGTGTTGCTGGATTTTCCTCAATCAAGCACAATGCTGAAATGCAACAAGATTTTATGGAAATATTTCTGATCAGTTTTATATCAATGTGTTATGGGTTTCTGTATTCTCCAGAAATCCAACAGCTCTGCATGAGTTTTATTTTTGGATCTTAACAGGAAGAGTTCTTTTATTCATCCAAGGAAGGCTTCATTCTGCCTATCCTAATCTTAATTCAAAAAAATACTCTGGCTGTCACTTACATTGGAGAAGCTTCTTATCCTGTCACAGTCTCTTCTTTGCACATGAAAAGAGAAATATTGCTTATTTGCTACAGCTGCCAAGAAGCACATTTTGAATTAAACAAGGCAATGTGACAGGCTGAGAGTAATCACATGCAAAAAGAAAGGAAAAACAAAAAGAAGAAAAAGAAAACATGCATACTGGAAAAAATAATCACACTTATTATCAGCATGCTGGCCTGGCCATGTTGGTTTCCTAAAAAGAGATGAGTAAGCTGAAATGTAACTTGGAATTCTGAAACCTTAAGGTGGAATAAACTACACAGTAGTCTGTCTCTTAAAAGTATCTAGGACTTCACCTGCAGAAGCCATGGAGCACGACATAGCACAGGAGCATGTCAAACAGAACTGTTTCCACAAAGGGAACACTGAACCTGTAGGACTCAATATTGATAAATATTCATAGGTCAAAAGCTAGCAGGTCTCAAAGCCAAGTCAGTTAGTGATAAAAAACCACTTCCGTATTAGATGGGGTATGTTTTAAATGAAGACTTGTTGTGAATTGTCACATCTCAGGTCTATGTCAATGACTGAGGCAATGAGGTAAGGAATAACAATGTCCTACTGGCAGTGGTTTTTCCTTAAAATTTATTGCTATTTTTCTCTGAAGCTTCTGGCATGGGCTACTGTCAGTCTCGGGGCTCTGGATCAATAGGACAATTGTGTATTATTCCGACTAGCTGTAATGCCACTGCTGCAGAGAGCAGTGTGCACTTCTACAGTCGGGCTCTGTGACTGTGTGATCCTACACCCTGGAGATCACACACTTGGCTAACACTGCACTGGCTTGATGCCCTTAGTGAACAGCTCCCAGTACTACTCATTTTATGTTAGGTGACAGGAGCTGCTTGTGTGTAGAGAACATGAATGACCAACACAGGCAAGGTCTGGAAGCATTGCATCCTGAGCTGGACATCGTTGGGCAGGCTGCCCAGGAACATGTACCTCCAAGTATTAAGTTGCCTTCACTTGGAGAATCCTTGAAGATTCAGTAGCACAGTGATACTCTGATATTGCCTGTGAGGAGAAAATTTAGGGGTTCGTAGGAGTACTCAGTCCTCTTCAAGTGAAGCAGCCATAGCTAGCAAGAACTGGTACTTCAATGCTACTCCCTTTTTGTACCAATGTATGCCTCTTGCACCTTGAGCTTTGCATTGCTCCATTCCCAAAGAGGTTGAACTTAACTAGCCATTACTTTTGCAAATCCATAATGCCAGCCAGTAATTCCAGTGTAGAGTGAGCATTTACTCCCTTCCTGATTATCCACAATGTTTTCAGCTAAAATACTAATGGGCTGGCTGAGTGACAAGCTCATGGTGATTCAAAACCAGGATACAACAAGAGTAGGATTCAAAAGGCAGCGCAGTGCCTGTCTCTAGCAGCAGGTGGCAATGCAAAATGCCTCATGGTTGCGGTTAGGAAAAAAAGCAGCAACATTCCAGAAAATACTCTTGAAGCTCCTGGAGTGAAGTTATCACAGCCTTCTGTTTCACAGATCTCGTCTGCCTGTTTTCTGCACTTGCACTGACTTTCCTAAATGCCAGAATGCCCCCAAACCACTTACACTGCTTTCCATAAGAAATGATAGGATGCCAGGAAACAGAAAGTGACCTTGACAAATTATATGACAGATGAGAGAACAATCAGGCATTAGTGATCCCCATGTGCACCTGACAGGCCAGGCTCATATGAACAAAATAACCAGAGAGCTCAAGATTCTGTTTGGAGATGGCTCATTTCCCATCTGATCTTACCAGCAGGTGCAGAACCCACAACAAATCAGTAATCTCAGTCAGGTATTCACTCAGACCATTCCACTTACTAGTTAATCTGTGCTGCAGCAGAGCTGCCTGTTGTGCACACACGAGAAGTCATTCCACATCCTTTCAGTTTTACAGCACAGCAATTTAACCTTATTTTCTTTAAGTTATTCCAACACTGCCCTAATAAATGCCTGTACCAGTGTGAACTAGGAGGTAGGCAGCAAACTGCTGTTTCAAGGCATGACCACACAAAAAAGTGGCTTTTTCTTCTCATCTATGATGTTAGAAAGAGAGCAACAGCAATGACAACTGTACGGGGGATTGCCCTGATTTTACTTAGTCCGGTGGTAAACCTAAGTTCTAAATTCCTAGCACAGAATTACTTCATCCCCTTGACTCCAGAAAGCATTTGTATCCATAGAGATGTATAAAATTTCTCTTCTTGCATTCTGTTACAGTTCTAATTTAATTGGGAAGAATGAACTGTTACAGTTCACGTACAAGTTCGTTGAGAAGAACTGTGTACAGAATTTTGAATGCAGCATCCCACTGATTAAAGGTAAAACATGTTGCTCAGGCAACAGCTAAAGACATAGGGGGACAAATATTCATGGCAGATGAGAGGCAGCATTCATCAAATGAAATGCCATAAAGACTGTGGGGAAAGAGAAATCAAAATCAGCTTTCAGATTTTAATCATAAAAAGGAGTCAAAATTCAGCCAATAAAATATTTCCAGGATTTTTCTTTGACAGTCCTAGCTATGTAAGACAAAGTCACAGTTAACTAAATCAAGGCATGATTCAACAACTATTACAGTTTGCTGATGCCAAATGAAGACTGAGGCCAACATGCTTTGTCTGCTTTTGGAGATCAACCAACTCTTTGAAATAAAACTGATGCAGGAAGGTTGGACAGAAGTACTACAGTTTGCTAAGAACTTACTCTTTAATTTTCATTCTCTTCTACTCTGTTCCATACTGTCATTTTGCAGAACTGAAAACACTGGTACACACCTTTGGTCTAATTATCAGACGTCCCGGTACTTTGATGTGGTACCTTTAAACCCACTCTTTTACCTGCATTAGCACAGATGATGCTCTAATACACTGGGAACAAATTTTTTTAACAAAGCTATGAGCTAATCTGGAAAATTCCTACCTACCAGACACTTTGTGAGAACAAAGAAGCAAGTGAAAGGCAGTAACACCCAAATAATCTGTGCTAGAGCCGTGAGATCTGCAGACAAGTAACTTCTGCTGCCCCAGGAAGAACTGTCTGGGGGATTTGGAGCAAGAAAAGCTGGACTATCCAATTACTGCAAATGATACATCACATCAGCAAAGCCTGTTCAAGTTATATACTGAGTTTCAGGTGTCATTCCCAGCAATGCAGAGAAAATATGAGTCCCATTGTCATACAGGAAAGCGTCCCCTGCATGAGGGGTGAGCATGTCTGCTAGCTCAGCACTGTGAAAACTCATCTCTGCCACTGACTGCCCAGCGGATGTCTCGTGCAGGAATAATTTCTTGTTTGAGTGGCTCATTCATGGTCTTATGCTTACTGAACATTGACCATAATAAGGCTTCAGTGCGATGTATGCCAACTGTTCCTAAAATGGCTATTTTTCAGAATCTAAACAACAAACAATGAAGTTACTTCTTTAAGAGAACTGTCAAATCTCAAAAAACCCCAATGCAATACTTATGCTAGAGCTATGCATATCTGATCTGTATCATGTATGTGTTTGTCTTAGTCAATTTATGAACAAGGCTGCATTATTTTTCCGGGTTTATGGCAATTCACTATTTTATATATATAAAATTTGATTAATAAAATGGATGAATTCATATGATTTCTGAAGGTATGAATTTGAGACTTCTGAAATCCACAGTCACTCTTCTAGAAATTGTTGACAAACATAAAGGAAAGGTTGCCTGTATCCACTCACTGTGCATATCAGTAGGACAGCCTTGTTTCTGCAGTGTGGTTTTCTTACTGTGATATCTGAATTTATGAACTTCTCTCTGAGATGCCATCCTGGGGGTGTCTTTGCCACAGAGTCCCTTTTCAATGTCAAGTGGAATTCCTTACTTCTTTTAAAATGATGAGCGGCAAGTTAACAAGCTTATATTACCTGCCACCATCCCAATCTTGTTCCAGTCAGAGCTCAAGCAAACAGCACAATACTTATTAGTGCAGCAGACAATGGGCGGGGCAGATTCTGGAATATTCTTGGAAGTCTAAGGAATTTGCATGCTTACCAACTTCAGTGTATATCTAGAGATGCTTCAGCTCACAAGGAGATTCATGAGATCTTCCCTGCTCTGCTACTTGACATACCTGAGCTGTTGCTTCCTGCCAACATGGTTGGGCTGACAGAGGATCTCCCAAGCCTGCTGGACACTACAGGCGGGCCTGGCGTTCCATCCCATTCCTGAGCTTTCCCTGGCTCCCTAGAGGAAGCTGTCCCGTGATGGCCTCCCCTCTCTTTGTTTTCCAGCTTTGGTAGTGGTTCAGTGCTGTGACTTCTGATCTTCAGCTCATCTAGCGGTTCTACAAAATACACAAGTGCACATTTGGTTACAGAGTGTCTGTTAATTACATCATGTAACAATCTTTTGCTCAATATTCCATATATACCAATTATAAATCTTTTAAAGGCAATCTATAACACAATTTCACTGTCTAGGTGTAAACCCTATAGTTTATGTAGGTTTTAAGATACTTTTGAGTTATCAAAAACATAAAGCAGCAAATAGATAAAACATTATTTTTCTGTTACAACTTCTATATGTCAGGAAAACTCTTTAAAAAATGGTATCCTACCAAACTATGCTTATATTAACAATTTATGGAAACAACCGAATTCTTTTCAGCTGTCATTTCACTGGGAACAAGTTCTTCAGGCACTTCTTAAGGAAGCTCTCTCCTAAAGCAGTACTGTGCAAGCAACGTTATCTGTACTCTTCGTAGGCTCTGATAAGAAGCACACAATCCACAGAACTATCCAGTGTTAATACTTTGAGTGTGCCCAGCACCATAACCTGCAGAATAAAATTTCATTTGGTTGAAAAATCCTTGGAGTCAGCAAATGACTTTCTGCTTGCAACACCATGGGCCAATATAAGAAGGAGAAATTCAAAACACAATTGAATGATTTTTCAAGTGAAGTAGTGATGTCTGCTTTCCTCATGGCTGGTCATCTTCTGCTCTTTTCTTGAGACCCTAGTTTCTTTTCTTGCTGGTTGAGCAATGCATGGAGAAACAATTCATTCCTGATCTTTTCCTTCTGTAGCTCTTAAAAATTCACATGAAAAACTAGATACAGAAGAAACATTAGATTGCTTTCAGTTGTAACAGCTAATTACTGTGCTAGTCAGTTATTCAAAGCTTGTTAAACTGTTTGCCTCCTTTTAGCAAAAAAAGCCCTAAAAGTCCCTCTGAGTTTAGAATTTTAGGCCTCCTATTTAAGCCCAAAGACACCCTTAGGTAATACTCTCAGTTCCCGCCATTCAGGTTGATAAATCAACCCCCTGATGTACCTTAATTTCTGTGTGTCTCTACAGTCTTGGAATTCACATTTGATAGAGATGGACAATCTTCCCTTGGGACCTATCTTTTTGTGGCTACAGGGGCCACGACAAGATTTGAGAGAGCCAAGCAAAGGAAAATCACCAGAAGCCATTTGCAGGCAGCAGATGTCAAGTGCTTCCCAGGGAAGTTATGTAGAATGGCAGTAGCCTGGCTCTGTAGGACTACCGGAGATGCCATACAAAATTTGCCCCAGCAGCCACTTCTTTTCCCAATTATCCCCATGGCCAGGAACTGGGACTATTGGTTGCTCCTCAGATGATACAGTCCCAGAAAAAGAATCACATTCAAACCACTTCAATTTGTCTGTGGCTCAAAACCCCACACACTGCTCACCCTTGCTACAGCAAACAGAAGAAGGCACCATATTACGTATCTATCTACATGGTATTGTAGAGACCCCACCTGTGCACAACTGTAACAAAATCTCATGTTGTTTTGAGTTCTTCGACATTCCAGTCTGCAGATGAACTTCATGAGCAACAGCACAGGCAGCCTGAAGTTTCCTTTATGAAACATCATACAGGAAACATGTAAAAACATCCAACTGGATATGCAGTGCAATATGTAACCATTAGTGTATTTCATGAACTGCTATCAACTAATAGTAAAAAGTAATGTTGAGAATATCATACCTGTCAGGAGTTATTTTTTTAGTAGACACAGTAGTATCACTCCACAGAAAACAGTGAAACAACCCCACTTTAGCACGTCTCGTAAACAGGATTCAGTGACATTTTATGTGACACAGGCCTTCAAAAATCAAACCTCTTCCTTCAACTTCTAGGTCACTCACCTACTGTAATGTGTGCAAAAAGACACTGCAATGAAAATCCAAACTGTCTTTTCTAGTTGGTAACCCCAGCAGGGTCCAAGGTTGAGTTAACAGTCTGTACCCATATAACACATGTATAGAGATGTAGAGGCCAAATTATAACCACATTTGAATTGTTTTAGTTATCAACAAAAAATCTCTTACATTTTTTCTTAGCACTGATCTATCAAAAATAATAATGTACTTTTTTTCCCATAATAGCTACATACAAATATATCTGTTTTTTTTCTTTACGCCAGTAACATTCACTTCTTTGAGATAATACTTATCTGGGAAAGGGAAAGATATGAACAAAGTTTCAGAATTCTTCGGAAATGCACACCATCCTCTTTCCCACCAGTACAGGATGCTGTCTAGATCGCAGCTTTTCCTCTCCAGCAAAACAAGAGAAAGCCAAAATAACAGAACACGCTTTAAAACAGTCAGAATTGGGCCCTGTAAGTGACCCACCAACTTAATGCATCGTTCAATAGATTTAATTTATTATGTCATTCAGCTGCTACTGGAAATGCTGTGATTACCTCAGTGAAATCCTTCTCTGCGTGTGCCTCATTGACACTACTTGAACATCACCCCTTGAAATTTCACACACTCGTGCAGTCAGCCCTTCGCTGCAGTGGAAACACTCTGCTTGAGTATGGAGTTAAAGATTTATCCACTTCAGTTTACTTAATAGAGAAGCATTTGTACTTGTTGCCTGATAAAAATTATTTGTGCATCCTTAGCTCTATTATCAGCTGAATCAAAGTACAGCAGTTCTCTGCAACCAGCTGGAAACTATGGAAATATTCAGACTAAATAAAGACTTGGCTTATAGTCTACTTCTTTATAAGGTGTAGAAAATCAGTTTTCAGCTGGATGTCTAGACTTCATAAATTTACATTCCACTATCCTTTCTTGGGGGATTTTCAGTTCTCAGTTTATCTGAAAAGTAATATATCTTAAAAATGAAAAGCAGATTGGATCAGATTACAATGTCATGCAACCCTTCACAGAGCCTGAATCATTATTATTTGGTGATCACTATCAGCAACATTGATACACAGTCAGAAAAACAACATGTCAGTGTTCTGGATGGTTTTCTGTGATATTACTTTCCTGGTCACTTGTGAATACATAAAAAATGAAAAACAAAAAAGCCTCACTTTTGCTCAAATATTTTGGAGAGGACTTTAGAATAATTTCAGTTTCCTTAATAAATGACAATGGGAATCAGAATTGAATTTAATTAAAAATAATAAATCACTGTGCTAGTTGTTGTTTGACTGAAAGAGTAGCTCAGTTCTAATGTGTCCATGACAGCTCCAGAAATTCAGAATGCTCCTTTCCCAGGTTACAGCACATTACTGGGATCTTTTGCTGACCATCCCAGTCACTTGCATATTTTCATACTGTCAACTACTCCCTGCAGCAAATGCAGCTCCAAGGAACAAGCTCAGTGGCACAAATTATTGTATCTCATCAAAGCACGTTCATTGCTCCAGATTTTCGCTCCTGCAGTCAGGCATGAGGCATTGGCAGAAAGCAGAACATGCTTTCTGTACCTGCCAGCTACGGTTGCCTATGGGGTTGTGACCACCTCATTGACTGAAAATCAAACCACTATATTTTAAACAGGGTAACCTCTTCTAAAAGCTACAGGAGGACTTAAACTGCCACTTTACCCACACTGATCCCATACTGACACATGAATTCTAACCAGCCATATATTTATTCTGCCGAAAGGCAGCAGTAGCTGCTGCACAGCTTTATTATTTATTTTTTATTTGAGAAGTGTGGAAACACAGATGGCATCTAAGTTACCTCATGCTGTTAAAAACCTTAATTTGGAGTTACGAGATACTGAAGCTCAGTGTTATGCTGGGAGCAGCCTCAATCATATGATGGCCACAGGCAAATCTTTTCACAGTCAAGTGCTGTATTTTGAAAGCTGAAATTATTATGAGAAACATCTTTATTGTTCAATAATTCGTAAGCCAAAACAGTACATAAAAATGTAAATTTCAAGAAATAATTCACTGCTTTAAATATTTATGGGTACAGTTGATTGAACTGCCATAAAAGCGTTCAACTGTTTCAAGCACTTCCAGGTGTCATTGTATTTCAATATTCAAAGACCTGCCTTTTTCTTATATATTTCACCTGAACCTCAGGTTTTCCATTTCAAGAATAAGGCGGTGGCTAAATTCTCTTAAGATTGAACATATTTTACAAATAATTGACATGTACAATTTCCCCTCTATGGAAGGTTCCCCTAATAGCTGCACACTGGGCAAGGCTGGCACGTGAGCTGTGACAGGGGAAAAATCACACATACTAAAGAAAGTGGGAAGCAGACTGAGTCTGCAGCTACAACTTGGACCAAAGCAAACTGAAAAATACAGCTATGGAAAACATTGCACCTAAAAAGCTACGGTCTGCCACTCTGCTCTTAAGCACAAATGAATTTCAGGTCCTGGTGGCTTCTTAGTGTAATGCTAAAGTGATAAACAGCAGAACCTTTGTTACAGCTTGAGGTTTTTGGGGGCAGAAAGGAAAGCAATTGTCTTAAGGAGCTTAAAATGAGGGTCGCTCTCTGCCATCTCTCTCAGCTGTGAGCAGAAATGTATAAGCTAATCATCCATGCATTATTCATTTACTCTTTTTTCTGTGTGTTTGTAATAAACCTAAATAAATAATACATCACTCTAGGCAGAACTTGCATACTGTGGGAATTAAACGGTACTACTCACAGGGTCTAAAATTCAGCACATGCATACAGGTGTAAAGCAAAGTAATCCACTTGGGGTGGGGTTTAGATGGGAATCAGGACTCCTGATCTCCTCCAGTCCTGACATGTCAGACCTCACCTTGTACAGCTGCAAGGAGGCCACGGACCTGGCTGAAGAAGCAGAAGCATAGAGCATCCCCAATGGCACACTTTGCCATCAGGAAGGTGGAGACATGGGATTAGACTGCAGCCAGCATGTGTGTGTGTGAAGATCAGAGCTACCACAGGCAGCCTTCACCTCCTACCCTCTTACATGGGGCAGACTGCTGGGCTGGCAGCAGCCCTGCCCAGTGAGCTGGGTCTAACCCTGGTCTAACCAGGGGCCAGGCACAGCTCCATCACTTTCCCCTATAATACTGCCAGCATGAGAGCAGCATGCGCCCATCTGCTGCAGACTGACCACTTCCGTGGACATTAGATGCAGAGTAACACTAAGCTCTTGAGGGAATCCCACAGTTTCTTCTTTCTGCACACCTGGGCTTTTTATTTACCTTTATTACACATTTAAAAATCAGAGCTGCCTTTTAATGGTTTTCTTGTTGTATGGTGGTTTGTCTGATCAGCACAGCTGTAAATTTATCCCAACCTCTCCCAAACAAAACTAATAGTCTATTAATACTACATGCAAGAAACATGGATAATGCTCAGTACTTAACCCATTTTTCCCAGAAAATAGGAGTTTATTATACTGCTGGTGAAAGCTGTTTCCTCATCTTTATTAACTATGGTGGTTTGTCTATTCTGAGTTCATCTGCTTGCTAATTAAGCAGAAGTTTGCTTTGCATATCAATTTTTAATACCCCTTTTTTACAGTTAAGCGAGAGTTGCAGCAGCCAGCTTGTTCAATTAAGAGCAGCTCTGACCTAGTTCCATGCAAAATCAATAGAAAACCTGAAAGAATCTCACAAACCATCTAACATTTAAGGAGACATGGCTGAAATGCTTCTCAGTGTTCACTGAGCACACGTTTCTGTGCGCAGCATAGGGTTTGTTTTGCTTTGTATTGTGGAATTCAGTGGAGATCACATCTGCCTGCTACAGGCAGCAAAGGGAGGGAAAAGAGGGACTGCTGAAGAAACGCATTTGGTTGGTTTCCTGTGGCTATCCAAAAGCTGCTAAGGCAGCAATCCTGATTAGAAAAACAAGATAGGAAAAGAAAAAGTTCACAATGCAATCAGTTGAAGACTAACAAAAGAAGGAATAGATTTTTACCAAAAGATCATCCAGAGCTTTAGAATAAAGATATTCAATTAAAATTATGAGTGCTACAATCTGGTTGGAAGAAAAAAGACTAGTCTAGACTAAAGTAGACTTCTTTAAGTTTCAATAAACTTCAGCTGGCATTATCAGTCACTTAAAAGATGAAGTTTTAAAAATTCTGCATGGTAAGACATAGTTAACATTGTTTGATGTCCTAGAGTAAGAGGAAAAATTCTCTTGTATATTGACTTAAATAAAGGAAAACCTAGTTTTAGTCTTACATAACAGGATCCATTTGATCCAAGAAAATTATATTTTGGCATATATTACAGAAGGGATGACAATATAATACATCCTGTTTCCAACAGGGCCATCATTACTTCTTCATGATTTTTTCCAATCCTGTGCTTGATCTTTCAAGTGTGCCTGTTCTGCTGCAGATCATCTCGCAGCCCAATCCTTTGACTGAAAAGGCCACACCTGGAAGATACACATTGTACAGTTGTATTACCAAAGCAACTAAAAAGCAATGTCCTGGGACTCTCACCATCAAATCAAACAGCGTTCTTGGAAGAGATGTTCTTTTGGCACTCTATTAATAGGTTTGCTATTTACCTCTGACCAGTCACAATTACATAATTAAGCAGAACACTTTATTCTCTGATATTCACTGCACATTTTTCTTTTCCTTTCAGAGCTGGCAATGTTGCAAATTGGTGATTTGCACTAAGGAGAACCTCAGAAGAAGCCTTCTGTGCTTCTGTGTTCCCTCTGTGCACCAATGATTTGAAGAGATGATGGTGCCCACTCTTACTTAACTGCTTTCTTTCCCAAACCTGTTCATTTCACTGCACGCTCATTCTGTTATTTGGGCTCTTAAATATACAGCCTTCATGTCTGCATGAGGAAACGATGGTTTAAGGGGCACTGTGCTTGTCCTAGCACAGTATGGCAAGAAATCAGCAGGCAAGGGTGAGCCAAAAAAGCTAAAATATACAGACACTTTCAGAAAAATGTGTTTGCAGAAAGTTCATGACCTTAAGTTTCAAAGCTTCACTTCAAAAATATCAATCTTTCATAGAAGTGCTGACTGCATTAAACTTGACATTTTTTTGGTCAAAAAAACCCCAACCCAGCCTTTGAACTATATCAGCAGTTTGAATGCAGGGGTTTTCCATTGTTTTACCACTTTAATTTCTTCTAAAGTGTGTGCTTTCATCCAGGTTCAGTAGTAGATGAGAATCTGTGGTTACTCAGAAAAATGAAGAGATATAAGGGACATTGGTTGTGAAAACTGGAGAGAGAAACCCTCATTTTCCTATTTTCATACTAAAATATCAATTAGAAAGTTGGAGTGAAATTAAATAGTTTACTACTTTAACTACCCTTATGAAAAACATTTTAACTAATGCTTTTCTCTTTATTGACTCCATTAATAAATGAGAAAATGTGCCTTTCAGTATTAGAACAAGTGTTCCGTTTGTACAGCTCTCCTTCTACCACAATACCTTATCAGTAAAAGGGAATCCTGAAACTGTCGTAACATTGGCCCTACCTCAGTTTTGTTCTCACTGTTACAAAGCCAGGCACAAGCTTACAGGCCTTTCTATGCAGCCTCTGTGCCAAGTTGGGACAAGTTAATGCTTAAGGTTTCTCCCAATTACAGAATGAAACCTGTTTGTCATACTGTCTTTCTATGCCTTTTAACAGAGTCAATCATTTTAGGCCTTCCCCACTTTCTTAGTACAGGTTTCATTTTGTGAACTGGTTTTCCTTGTGATAGCTAAGCAACTGTTAAGCCATGACAGCACAGACTTCAGATCCAGAGGAATTAAGTAGAATTGCAGATGGCCTCATACAGCTCTGGCCAATGCCCGTGCCTGTAAGACATTACTCTGCCTTCACAATCATGCTAGCGTGGCTGGCACAAGTGTCTCTGTATGTGTTACAGCACATATAAATTAAACACATATTACGCAAACACCGCCCAGGCAGTAAAATAGCTATATATTTCCTGGAAGAAGGCACTTTTTGAGTTATGAATTGAAGTCACACACAAAAATACTGTAATTTCCATCGCCAGCAAAATTAAACACGCAGCTTCTCTTTTTCAGATGAGTAGTTAGAAGAACAATAGTTCCCCTTACTTACTCTTAAATGCCAGATAAAGTACTAATTGCATGTTACTGTTTTAACAAAAAAATAATTGTTAGGGATGGATAATTCTGTTCAGAGGAGTAAAAGTAACCTGAACCTTCACATCAAAATGAATGTAAACGAACCTGATTTTTTAATATGCATTATTATCCTGACAATTATTTCCTCAATGTTCCTGTACTTCTCACCTTACCTATACCTGGATGTTTGTACACCCCTACAATTTGATGGGTCAATATTTGAAACAATGTTACATATATAACACAAATACAGCTATTTCTTACTCTGATTTCTCTCGTTACTGACAGACTTCTGAAAGGTCCAGAGAAAACTTAAGGAGTAGCATATCTACCTTTCCTGAGTTAAGAGTCCAAAACTTTTTGTCAGAATATTATGGGTAGGTTAGATAACACAATGACAAAAGTGTGTAGTATATTATACATCCATCCATTACTTTTTCTTAGTCTTCATATTATTCATAGCTACATTCTGGATACCTAAGTGCCTTGGTTTGCAGAGTTATTTTGCAAGGAACAGCAACCTAAGACAAGAAGACCCCTCTTGCCATCATTTATAATGCAATCCCCTGAACTATATCTTATCTTAATACTTCAAGGACCTTTGGATTGGGCCTTTAATGACAGGGTTTAAGAACTGAGTTCACTCTGCCAGGAATCAAGTCAGACATGCCAAAAAACATATATTTCTTAAAAATGGAGATATAAACCACTCAACCCAAAAAATTGTCAGTCATTTTTACACAGATCAATAAGGTAAAGGCATTTTAAGAAATATTAACAGGAGAAATAGAAGTTTGAAGTATTGGAGGATTTTAGAACTGAAGGAAGAAACCTTGTTCTTTCCTTTATTTCCCCCAAAATTGCCACCATCTTCTCTTAAAATCACACAGCTCCTACAGCTAGAGCTGTGTCACTGTAAGTACAGATAAGGTATTTAATTAAACTCCATCTTCTGTAAAGATGCAATGACAGCAACTCAAAAGATCATAAAACCAGGTTTCAGATCATAAGCTGGCATGCAAAAGACTTGAGCAGCTCCTCTGGCTGTGATGTAGATATCCCAGTTTCTGGGGGAAAAAATAGCAGATTTTTGTTTGCAAAACTGCATTTTTCACTCATCATAAATTTGGGGCAAACTGTTATGTTCTGCTCTCTTTGAAACATGCACAGTATTTTACCTTCCTAAAGTGCACAGTCCTTGTCTTGGTTGTGGTGGTGAGGTCTCAGGGGCTTTGGTTATTCTTCCTAAGCAACACTGCGATCTCCTTGCTTGTGATTTAGTTTAAGCAAATAGACTTAAGTATATTCCTACCTGTGGAACATATCAAATCTGGTTCAAAGTGCTTTATGAACATCGTGCTCCTTAAAAACAAACAATACATGTAGGCATTGCCACTAATGGTCTCTAGTTCTACTTTTAGGATTTAACAAAACTGCACTTGAATCCTAATGCAAAGGAAATCTGAATTCTTAACTTTGAAAAAATGCAATTCAGGGTCCAGTGTTTGGTTATCAAAACAAGTTCTGAAAGATCTAACAGCTGCCTTGAGAAAGAAGCCCTGTACTGCCAAAGCCAAAGGCAGGAGAACAACCTGGTCCCATCCTGAAAGTCATTGCTTCAGGCAGCTAGCCAATGGGACCCACCAAAAGATGCACCCCAGCCACGGGTTTGATCTGAACTCTCATGAGCATGCTTCCTTTCATAAAGCTAACATGCACGGGTATCTTTCATATCTGAAATGCAATTCCTGCTTAAAACTGCTAACTCTCCAATTGCTGCAACACATGATACGATTTCAGAAAGATACTCTACAAAAGTCCTATAAACCAAAGGTGACGCCTCACATTTCCTCCAGGGAGAGGCCCTGTATTATTTCCAAATAATGCAAATTATGAAATCATTATTGAAATAATGAAAATAATGCTCCAACTTCCTGAGTAGAGGCTACATGAATAAAACTGCACCATTCCTTTAAGTCAAAGTAGTTTGATTCCTTTCCTCTATCTTTTTTTTTCCTAAGTCCTTTCACGAAAGGAGGACCCTGATGCCCTACACTGATATCACCTTCCCTAAAAAACACAGTGAGAAACTGTTAGAAATTGTATTTTCCGCTTTCGTGGAAGGTAATATATGCTTATGGAAAACGTCACCACATTAAGTATTTCTTACCATTATTACTGAGCACCCATAAATTGGTCATGAATTGTGTGGTCCTGCTTGAAACAAAAAGACAATAAACTCTCTGATTTACCATCCTGCTGTATGACTACACCATTTTGAATACAAGCTGTTCTAGTCACAAAGGACACATTTATTTTCTTGAAGCCAGAGACACAGATGGTGTAAACTGGAGTAGCTCTCCCGATTTCAAATAAAAAGCAGTGATTTATAAGTTCTGAGGATTTGGCCTAAAGGTCAAGATATTTCTCTGGCTTAGAAAGCTCTTTTGGGGAGAGAAAAAAAAAATCAATGCCACTTAAAACTCAGAACCTATTATCATTATCCACATCCTTAAGTGCAGCACGTGTTACATATTCTCAACACACTGAAATAGGTAAATCAATCTAAGGCATTTTTTTCCTATTAGTTTTAACAACTTTCAGACCACTCACATCTCCCTGTACATTAAACCTAAAGAGAAAAATGGTTTTTTCAATCCTTTACCTGAAAAGTCTTATACTTGAAATCTAACAAAAAGGAAATACCTCTTTTTCTATTAATTTCTCTTTTCTACCCATTATAAGTTTATTTTTTCTTCAAAAAAAAGAAACATTTATTAAATTGCTAACCAGAAATTCTATCAAGCAGTCAAGTAATATAAAGAGAAGGAATAAATAAATCCATATACATCAATCTGAAACAGCAGCTGTTTCCAGAAAAACCTGAGCAATTATTTATGAAATTATGTCTTCTTCAATGCTTCTGTATACAGTCACAGTCCCAGGAGGACCTGATTTTCTGATGAGCTTAAATTGCCAAATTAGAAGAGGAGACAATGTCATGGTACCAATTAGCAAAACCACTGCAAATCATCTCAATATGCGTGTTTTCTATTTTAATAGCAATGTAACAAAGACATTTCTTCATCTTAAAAATGGAGGGGACACCCCACCCATTAGTAACTTGAACAACTAAATGCCCTTAAAATAGACATATTTGCTTTTGCGTAAAAGCAGCAAGACAACAAACGACATAGTGTGCATTTCAATAAGGAACAGGTACCTACTGATTTATCCATTCGAAACAAGTTCTCAAACCTGGCATTATCTCTGGTGCTGAGAAAGAACTGTATTACTGGCACACAATGCAAAATGGGGCAGTGATGGCTTAGCTGCAGCAGGGGATTAGCACTCAGGGACGTGCAAGCTGCCATTGAGCTGCTGTGCGTGCTTTCACACATTTCTTCTTTGTATCTTTGCTTCTCAGCTCACTCCTTCCCACTTGGAGGTGAAATGTTGGTTTCCTGCCTTTCGCGTGTTTAGCTGAATGACCTTACTGTCACGTTATGACTTTTCTTTCCAGTTATTTGCTGTGATTGTTAACTGTGGAGCACATGTCAGCTTAAGAAAGAGGCTCCATCTGGCCAGACTAGCTGCTCTGGATCAAAATATTTAGTCCAGTGCCCACCTCTTTTCACTAGGGGATCTAAGGATTACTGGTGAAGGACAACAGGTATGGCTGAAACAGCTCTCAAGATCACTCAGCTGCAAAATGAATCTTGTTTTCCCCCAAAAGCTTGGTTCCTTAAGGATGCTGACCACATCTGGTCATCCCCATGTTTACACTTCAGTCATTTTCAGTTCTGTCTCTCAATATCGCACACTCATCTCAACAGGCACATCCCTTAGTGAAGGGCAGAGTTTGAGAGCCCTAACTGACACCAGCAGACCAGACAGCTCATGACCTTTGTGCATGCAGGTGCACACAGCTCTTGCCCTGAATATGCACTCACAAGTGAACATTTGAAGAAAGCGCTTCTGATGCTGCATCTCCTCAGCCTGCTTCTACCTCAACAGATAGCAATTGACAGGCAAGGACAGAGTCTTCAGGCTTTAACGAAATGCAGTTAACTGTGGTAAGACCACATCCTTCCAGTAATGAACAAGTGTAATTATTTTCAAAGCTGGTGTTCTCTTACCCTCTATGATTCCATGATTCTATGCCTTTTCCTTTGGCACTTCCCCCTGCTCCCTCCTCTAAGTCTTTTCTTTCAGATCTACTTTCAGGTCTGTCAAACAAGATGTGACTGCTGTGATCGCCTCGTCTGATCTCATACATATCATGGGTCATCAGACTAGAAAAGCTAACTTCTAGTGAAACAGCTGCTTCACCTGTGGCAGAGAAGCCAATACACCTCTGGCTTAAAGGTTCAGGAGTAACTTCAGTAATGGAGTATTGTTTCTGTAACACTGTAACTGTCTCATTAGACTGAACATAGCAGTAACACTGCACGCAATCAATTGCTAAAATGCAGAAAAGGGACGGAAAATTAGAAGCTGACATTGCTTTATATAAAAACACAGAAAATATATTAACCTAGAGGTCAGAAATGACATAGGCTTTCAAATTTCAGTCTCTGATACCGACTCTCAACTATGCAGTAGTTGAGCAATGATATGTAGAGAGTAGCCATAATACCTTTTATAGCTGGCCTAGTCTTGCCAAGAAGCCCTTCCTCTTCAGAATACCAGAGACTGAGCAGGTATCCAAATGAGGAGGTATGCACAATTCAATGGCATACCAAGTCCACCTTCCTCGCCAGCATGTTTCATCCTAACTCCATGAGAAATACATAAGCTGAAATCCTGCCCTATGTCCCTCATTCTGCATTTAATGCACAGAGGTGGAGGTTAAACAACTATGTGGGGTGAATTTGCATTTGATTCATTTCTCAAACTCCCTTTTCCAACATACAGCCCTATCTAACAGGGAATGCAAAGCTGCTTTCTAGCTCCCTGGAAAGCAACAGCATTATAAAAAAGGGTAAAAATTTCCACTCTTAACTCCACAATTTCTTCATGGGAGGGTCTCAGCTGCCTGAAATCAGCAAGAGCTCCTTTTTAACAAGTTGAGTTACTTATGCACTCCTCCCAACACTACATGACAGCTTATAATAACATATTTTAAATTCCTAATGCAGTGGGTACCAGCCAGGAACAGGAAATGTTAATAATTATCCCAATTTCCAATCACTTTAACTGAATTTTCACAGTAGCACGTTCACAAATTTCCTCCCTATATGTGACTAGAAGGGGAAGAGTGAAACTCTCTTTGGCAAAAGCCAAAGCAACTATGAAGCCATGCAGAGCAGCCAAGGAAAAGAGCAATGAGCTGCTGTGCATGGCGTGTCCTGATCCCACACCTCGTGCACAGAGTCAGAGCACACAGCACAGGTAACTACTATATGTGGAGTTCATTAGGATTACTATTTGCTGTACTTGCTCACAACAAGCATGAAATTCCCAGGAAATTATAGGGAAACTGAAGCCTTAACAAATAGAAATAACCAATACACAAACAGAAAGGGCTGGTTCTGGCAAGGGTTTGCAGGACCATTTCACTCATTAAAAACGTACTGCCTTCAAGTGAGTGCGGTTCAGATGCACACCAGCAGCTTCTGTTTTGCTTTTTAGGATGTGGGTATGCCCACTGGCACATGACTACAGTTCTATATTTTCACAGAGTACAGCATGTTTCTATGGTGCAGAAAAGACAGGGAGCAAATACAGCTCCAGAAAATCTGAAGACCATTTCCTCTCTTTCTCCCTCCATAATTCCCTCTTTACCGAAGGACATGGGTAACACAGACACTCAGTGCATATGCTAAAAGCAAAGGGAATGTGTCATTCAGCACAGCTGGATCAGGTGGTCATACTTAAACACCTTCCAACTGTGTAAGAAAAGGACACACTGCAGCAGCCCAAGGACACCAGACAGTGTTGGTACCTTTACGCAGTTTTCCTCTGCCCTCTGAGGACTGATGTTGTATTTCACAGGAGCCTGCCGACTGTTAGGGCACGCTACCATGTTATCCCATACAAAAGCAGGAAGGGTTAAAGACCAGGCAACGACAATTAATAACATCTGTCTTTTCCATTCTTTCACGTTTTTCATGCTCTACATTTTTCTTCAGTTTTCCATAAGTTTCCCCATCTTTCTGTGTTTCTTTGTGCTCATTTTCCACCATTATTTTAATTTCTGGTTTGGCCTTACAATTTATTTTTCTTTGTTCTTTTCTCCCCACCTTCATAATTGTGCTATAATCCATATTTAAGATGCTAACAGCACACAAGAGGATTTTTAGAAGAACCCAGCACAGTAAGTGAGATGTTTATAAAATCCAGATATGCACATCACAGCTGCAGCCACTGGATGCTGAGTGCATTCAGCAACATGTCTGGGGCTTCAACAGAACTCATATCCTCAGAAAATGTGGCCCTGAGGTGACAGTCTCCTTAGTATCACTGATCTATCCCAATTTCCCACTCATGCAATTCCAGTGAACGCTATAGGAATAAAATGGAGGAGGATTGGGAAAAAAAAAAAAGCGCATAAGAATTAAGAAATAATAAAGGCAGGCTACAAAGGATGGCTTTGCTTGTTGACTGGAAATCAGGTTTGTGCAGTCCCCCTACTCAAAAAGAAACTTATTCAAATATGCCACAAATTAAGACAGCAAATGCACTCTGAGTATGGACTCAGATGCCAAATCTTCACAAAGTCTGTTGCAGTAATAACAATAAAGATGAGAGAGAATTTTTTCTGTAACTGCTGCAATATTTCCTAAATACACTCAGCTGAATATAAAATGCAGTATTGTGCTATTTTTTTTTTCCTAGCATATGGCAGTGAGAGCATCAGACAAGTCACAGAGGGCTGGGGCTTGGAGGATTCAATGAGAAAGTTGCTTGAGATGTGCTCAGAATGATTTTATGTTTTAGAAGCCAATATTCTTAATTTCCCAGCACGATTTTGTAAGAGTCATATAACTTCTTTTTGCTTTTATGTTTATTATCCTCTAGACTCTGGAAATCTTTCTGTATGCTGAGAGCAAATTACCCTGAAGTGACAACTATAAAACCATGGCACTCCCAGTTGGTCCTATGCTAAGCATTTACTCTCCCATAGCTTAAAAAAAAATAATCAAGAACTGTGTAAGTGCCTTAGACTTCCAGCACAATTTGCAGGAGGAAGATTTCTTTAACAGATCATCTGATGATGTCCAGTCTACACTATCTACCACTAGGTATTATCAGAGCATGTAAATCTGACGGTCTGGTCAGATTCTACATTCAAATCCCACAATTCAGATGCTTTATGGTGGATCGTTTTAATGTAGAATTGCAAGACATAAATGCTAGACCTGTGTTTTCTGTAATCTTAAGAGTGTCTTCTTCCCCTGTAACATCTGAACACAAACCTGGTTCTTGCTCTGTGCAGTAATCCCATGGGATTAAGTCATACTGTAAATACCAGACAAATTACAATCGGATTAGATGGGCAGTCTGTTCATTTACACAACACAGCTGCACTCCAGAGTCTTTTCACCAGTGGTGTCTATTTATAACATGAATGTTTTGTCCTTAAAGTAAATGAATGCAGTTTCTATTTCATATCTCATATTTTACCATTTGTGACCAATAAGAAGCACATTTCTAACTCCTAAGGAGCCAGCAGAATGCTCCTCGAGAGGCCAAGCAGAAAGCTGTTCCTGGTACAGATCTGCAGGGCAAGATTTATCCTAAATTTATCAGTGAAAAGTCCCTTGGAAGGTCTGCATTCAATTTTAGTCAAGTGGAATAGAGAGAGTATCTTTCTGGAGGTAGGTATGAGACAGCTGTAGAATTTGATGAAATTTCCCAGGATTTGCCACATTCGCTTCAGGAATTTCTGTGAATTCCAAACTTAGTACTTCTGCCTACATTGGTGAGCATAAAACAGTCCCATTTATGAAGCTCACCAGGTAGATCTGGTGTAACGTGGGGTTTACAAGAGAGCTCTGCTCACTGATAAGAAGTATGTTTAATAATGTTCAATATGTTTGCTCTTTGCCGAAATCTCCCCCTACCACTTCACTGCAATTATTTATAAATGTCACATCATATCCCTCATAACTGTTCCCAATTACAAGAATCATCTTGCCTTTTAGATACAAACTTGATTCCATCCAGCAGACAAATCTGGCATTATTGTATTTGTATTACTGTAAAAGCCACCACAAGGGTGCCCCAAAGTGATGTGACCACACTGCAATGAGCAATATAATAGAGCAGAACAAACACAACCAGAAAGGCAGTGCAGAATTCACTTCCCTGCTGTAGCAATACAGTAGCCCGGAAACCAGAACACCTTCCTTTATCAGGTATAGACCAGTGTAGTTTATCACCCCGTATTTAATGTTACAGCTGCCAAATAGGTATAATATAGCACTTACACTAACGTAAGTTCAGCTGTTCTCCAAAGAAAGCTTTTCCATTAGGCAGGTGTCAAGAATTCAAAGTCATAAACTGACTTTATCAAAGTTGGAGACAAAGTGTCCTGAGCCCACTTTGCACTCTGACAAGAGGTGTTACAGCTCGCTTCCACTGCAAGACTTGTCTTTGGCACCACCGAATGGGAAGGTTTTTGCAACAGAAATACTGGTGCCAGGTTTTGCTTTCGCTTACCTGTGACTCCTGCCAATTTCATTAGGAGTTTCCACAGTTCACTAGCCCAGAAAGAGGTGTACGTTGTGTAAACCTGAATGCATGTGGGACAATGGTTTTATGATACAGCATATGAAAAGTCAATATTGGCTTACGGATTTCCTGCACAACTTCCTGCCGTGCTTTTCTCTGAGTGTGTGTAATGTGTTATAGGTCATGTTGGTTTTCAGATCAATTCAGAGTAGGGCCTTCCCAAGGAGTCACTCTATCACAGCTGAAAGCAATACTCTCTGACACAGTATGGAAGGAGGCAGTGTGAAAGAGAGAAATGGTTTAAGCTGGTACCTCTGGTTGCCATCATACACACTGTGATCACTGGCCAAGTTAAGGGCAATCAATGGATTTTTGCCGAAAACCAACTACTGTTTGGTTATTTTGCTATAAGCTGCTGGGACAATTACTGTGTCCTAACATCCATCTGGAAAAGAAGGACCTGTGGCATGGTTGGAAGATCCCAACTCACACAGGACCCTTAAAACTGTGGAAAAGGTAATGAAAACGGACTCTTTCTGTAAGATCAAGCTATGAATTATACTTCTGTAGTGCAGTATGCACACTCAAAGTCTTAAAAATGTAACAAAATGAAACTAAAACAATTTTATCAATAATCACTTTTCTTCCTGTTACAAGAAATTTATACAAGGAATTGGGACTTCCAAGGTATTTTATTTTTGCAAGAGTTTGATTTAGTAAAATATAGTGAAAGTGATTATTACACAAGGAAGAAAAAGGAAAAATTACATCAAGAACTTACTTTCTGCAGGTTCCTTAGATCTTCTGCCGCTGGAGGATTTCCTCAGGAGACTTCGTCCTGAGGTAAAGAGGCTGGTTAGTTCCTCCAGAGGACTGGTGGGTGTCCGAGAACGGGAACCACTCTGAGATGATGACCCGTAGGTACTGACCGAGGCATTTACCATCTTTCCTCCTTCTTGCAATGTGTTTCTGGCTGTAGAATGAGGCACTGATGGAGAGCTTCTTGAGAGACTTCCTGAATGTACAGAGTCATAAGGTGGAGGTCTTTTGAGGCTTAAGGGGGTAAGAGATCTACCCATACTGACAGGAGAAGGTGAGGCAGAGTGACTTTTAGGATAACCATGTGGAGACTGTGTTCTGTATAAGGTAGAAGGATGAGGAGGTGAGGAGGTGTGCCCAGGAGTGCTAGTTCCATGAGATACTGTCTGGTCTTTCTCCAGTTTTTGATGGCCTGGTGTATGAGATGGCAGTGAAGATGGAGAAGCTCCAGCTTGTTGTTTGATGTAAGACACATTTTCCAAAACGGGAAGTTTTGTGACCTCTAGTGGAGTGAGAGGAGACTCGTCAGAATTTGGGGAACACTGCACTGGTGCTGGTGGGAACACCAGCAGCGGAGGTCTGTGAGAAAGCAGATTTGGAAATGGTGGGGGTATATCACAAAGCAAGCCCTTGGGAGTTGATGGCACTGAAGACTTGGTGAAATCTAGGTCAGGCACTGTGGGAGTAGCACACTGAGAAGAACAAGTGTGATGATCATATTCACATTGACATTTTGAATCTTGGCCTACATCATCAAATATAGGGTATTTCATCTCCTCATAGACTGCTTCGCTTTGGTCATCCTCGTCTTTTTTGAAGTCTCTGAGAATATTCCCAACCATTTCAATATAAACAGGCTCTTCTTCCTCAGTGTCTGGGGCAGGACTGCTGACCTGCGACAAAGAGGCATCCCTAGTAAGTGTCTTCATAGGGCCATGCTTTTTGATATACGTTTCATCAAAAGATGTGCTTAACTGAGTATTTGGATTTCGTTTCGGCTTAGGAGGTGGAATCTTCTTTGTGTATTCATCACTGTGAGGTCTTGGTTTGGCTGACACTGAAAACAGAGCACAATACAAATTTTTCAGAAGTATGTAACATGCTTTGTCAACCACGGGATCTTTATTACAGTGTCGTAATTCTAGGGCAGATTTCCTGGGACCAGCCTGTTGCCGGTTTCCTCTGGTATGATACCAGCAGAACACTATAAAAATAACACCTTATTCAAAACACTCCTCATCTTCCCCCAGAGTGCTCTGATGCTCCAGTAGTAAGTAGCTAGTGAGCACTTCTCTTCCTCAGAGACATCTGTTCTCTTCCTAACTCTTTGGACAAGGGACTTTCCATGTTTAAATATTAGGCTTTTCAAATATCACTGTGGGATTTTGAAGTCCCATAGAGTTGCCAAAGACATAAAACTAAGTATTTAAATTAACTCCTTATAGCTGCAAGGGAACAGTTAAGATCCTGGACATTCACACTGGAATCACACTGCAGTGACACAATGATGAATCAAGACCTTTTTATTTATAGTAACTAACTTCTCACATAAGGCACAATTCTCTCAGCACTGGCTGAGAAGTAACACACATACAAATATTGCAGAATTTGCTGCTGGGGTAATTCTACTCATTTATCTGGACTCTGTCCTATTAATTAATGAGACTTCAGTGAAGTCAAGGAGGAACATAGTACCTCACAGATTCAGATCCTTCCCAAGCCGGTTACTTCCAGAAACAATAGACCATTTTGTCTTTGAAATTATAAATCAAAACACCGTGATGAAATTCATTTGAAATGAGAGGTCAAAGGTTTCTTAGAAATTATGCCCTAATGAAAAATGCCTCATTAAATGTTTGGGGGAAGTCAGTTTTTATCCTAAGCAGACTCAACAAACTTAGAAACAGAATTTACCACATACACTAAACCTAATTTATATTCCTATGGGGTAAATAGTCCTTGTGTTGAAAGCCCTGATACCTCATTGGTAAGTTTTCTGATTTAAAAAAATAATCCATAACTAGAATGTCAGCTTTCCTGTCTTTCAAAACATTGCTGTTCCTTGCTGCTGTTCCACTGCTACAGATCTGTCACTGCAAACTCAGTGCTCAGAGAAATTTCCAGACACCTTCTGCTGACCCATCAGAAAACAGCAGCAAATTTCTAATGTCAAACCAAGCAGATAGTGCTCATGGAGATAAAATCTCTCTTTTAGAGACAGGCTCAAACATATTACTAAAGCCAGACAGCTCTGCCAGCTGAAAGACACTGCAAGGATGCTGGCTCAGGGCTGTAAGATGCCTGCATTACAGCATCTTACTAATGTGATTTGGTCAGTATCAGAGGAGGATTCAAACCTAGTGTTATCACTTTGTCATACTTCTGCTTTGATTTGCTAAATAACCTCTCTTCAGTTCTTACTGAAGAGGCAGATGTTAAACAAGATTCCAGTTTTGTTTAGGAATAAGGCGCTGTGAATGTAGGCACATACATGAAGTAATGAGACCACTCTTTGTCAACAGCATTTGTTTAAGCTTAACATATAACTAAGGTACAACAAAGCAAAATGAAAAAGAAATCTTGTCAGATTTCAAAACAAAACCCAACCTCAAAAAATTATATTAGGCTTTCACAATGGTTCCAATTAATGTGTTCCACTTTGCAGCAGGCTAGGGACATGCAAAAGCTACCACAGATAAGAGTGTTTGGTAGCTTGATAGTTTTTCTCTATGTGGACATATCCTACTGCACTTTAAATTTGTCTTTTTAATTAACCCAAATTAATTTTCTTGAATGTATTAGGATAGACTTTTGGGAATGAGATGTAGGCTACCAGAATCATTTGGGCTTTGCAAAAAATATTACTCCCGATGTATTTCAAAATACTAGCAGATTTTTCTTGCCATGCTTCCAGCTAAATCACCATTTTCTTTCTGTTTAGTCTGTTATTCATATATTATGTTCATATATGTTCTACTGACATAAACTTGATCTCAATCCTCTCTCCACACCTCTGTTAATCTTATTTACAACCCTGGCAAAAGTAATCTTTTTCAGATTGGTGTCATTAAAATGAAGAGACAGTCAATGAGACTGGTACAAACTGCTTGATCATTTCTGAACATGCTTCCCAGGACCTGGACTCTACTTTAGACTGGTTAAAGGATTACAGAATCTGCTGCATTTCAGAATTGTGTATTTTGTACACAGATGCTTCTCACAGTCTTCAGTTCCCTGTGCACCTTAATGGTTACCTGAAATACAAATGTTTCCTGCTTCTCAGCCATCCTCAGAAGCCTGTTTCTTACACTGTCTTCTATATCTCTGTGCTACATTTGTCACATGGAGACTATGCTCTGTCTCACAGCCACATCCCCATTCTTACATCTGGAGAGATGTTAGTGACGGACAAAGTAAATCAAAAGATGCTCTTGTGCTGGAGGTCATTCAAGGCTAGTGTTAACTGATATTTTTTATCTAAAAATAGCTAGAAGCGGTTAAAAGCACTGTGTTTTCAAACAAATACCTAAAATTCATCCTATATTCTTCTTCCCTCCTTCCATTTTCACAGTTTTTATCCAACTAATGCGGTTCTGCCACATGGTCTAGATCCATCCTTAGGTGGACGGATTCCGCCCTTGGAGTTTGCATACACAGCATTCACAAGTTACTACACACAGAAAAGGAAATGAGAAATATAATGGAAAAATGATTGACATTCTGTCATCTAGTTTTGTATAGTATTTTTGCATGGGTTGAAATTAAGTACCTCAGTGACACATACAGCATTCTCATCTGCCATTGCATGATATGTAGCATAAGCCTAAAATATCTTGGTGACATTATCAACAAAAAGGTCAAATGACCCAGTCTAGCTGTATGATACATAGGTAAAACATGACAAGGTGAAAGATTTACTTTCCATTTTCTATTAAAAGCATTTTTTCCTCTGCCACAGTTTATTTTATTAAAGCATTTATTTCCAGGCGGTGGTACATTACTGAGATCTTTCTTCGTCCTTGGCAAACCGGACTATTGAGACTAAAATTAAAAAGTAAATGCTTTAAATATTTTAAAAACCTTTTAAAGGCATAGAGGTACCTTTATGTGCTACACAGAGCAAGAACATTTGGTCCTATAAGACTTCCTAGAGAAAATACACAGGTAAATGGATAGGGTAAATAGCAAAGGGATCTTTTTATTGTGACTGGGAACAGAGGAATTGCTCAACACCTACTGGGACATCCACTCAGCTGCACTGGGGCACTGAGGAGGCAAACTGAACTGGCTTTAAGAAGGCTATGATCCAAGACACTGATTGTGTTTATTTAACACAGATTTCTACTCTGTAACGCAGCTCCATAGCAAGGGCTGAACTCTATGGCACACCTGATAATGGAATACGGACCATGAACTACTGCTTCAGCCCTGAATAAAAGAGAAAAAAATCCCAGGAATCCTGCAAACAGACAGAGCTCTGCAAAGCTAATGAAAGGAGCAAGGAGTATTTGTACAGTTCCTGTGTTACCAGCATTTGGCAGGAATAAATGTGCATGAATGCAGAAGCTCTGGCAAGATCCCATAGCCAATGAAAAGAGATTATTTGGCAATCTCCAGAGAGGAACAGGCAAGATTGCTTTAAGTACTTGACATTTATAAGGCAGAAAAAGCAATTGGTGCCTGCTGGGAATATAAACTCCTATGAAAAACAAACCATGCTGACATATTGGTGCTACACATACTGCTGTATTGTCTGCCCTAAACGTGGAGTAATTAAGCACTTTTCATCATGGATTACTATGTCCTTGGTGTGACTGTTGCCAGTAACTTGCCCTAAGACTCTGCCACTCTTACATCAGAGCACATGGGGCCTCATCCAAAGCTAAACTGAAGAAATCAAAATGAGGACTATTTCTCTCCCTGCCAGATGGAAGCTCCCTTTAGCAGCCATGTCAAAATGCACTACAAAGCTTTCTGAGTGCTCCTACTACAGACACACACAAATGCAACTGACTGCCAGGTCTCTGAGGAGCTCCAGCAGACTGCAGGTGACCAGAGGAAGACAGCTCAGCAACTGCCACATATGCCCCTGCCCTCACGGGGCTGCCAGAGCTTGGGGTGCTATACTAGTGGCTCCTTTTTTGCATAAGAACCTCTCAAACAACTACAGCTGATAAACTGGAGGCACAATGATCCTTGCAAACAAAACTGAACTTCATGGAGTTTACGCTGCTTGGGCAGGAACTCTCCATGTTTAATAGCGTCTTACTACCAAGCAATTACCTACCTCTAATAAACTGCAAGTGAAACAAAACATGAAGGCTGCAATAACTTCAGTTCTCATCTAGAACCAAGAAGCTCAGTGCTTAAAATAGCCTTATGGAAGCCCTACTGAATAAGCAGAAGATGACATTTTTGAAATGAGATATTTGTAGCGCAAAGGTTATGCATAGCTTTCAGACATGCCCAGATAATCCGCCTTTCGTAGTTAATTTTGGAAATACAGACTGCTTCTGGTCATCTTACCCTTTTGAAGTGTTTTCTTGCTCTTTGAGGAGAGACTGAAACATGGAAATGTGTTATCAGATTGGTTTTTATTATTTGCTCACTCTATAAGGAACGAGTGAAAACGTCTAAAACCTAAAATTAATTTCATCATTTTCTATTGTCCTCTGGGTGTTTATCAGCTTTTGCAGCTCAGAGACCAAGCCGATTTCTTGTGTTGTTCACTGTAACAAACAGAGTAAAAGCACATGTAACAGGAAAATTCCTCCCTTTCAATTTCTACAAGAGGCTATAGCACACCATTTCTTTCTAAATGATGAACTGATTTGGGGCCTAAAAACTTTTGAAATTCTACTTTAAATGCAGAAGGAATTAATCTTGCTGTATTTTGAGGGATACCTCTATCAAAAAGAGCCTCCAGGAGTGAAAGGAAATAGAATTTCTTTAATTAAACCCTGAACATGCTGGATACTGAGTCAAATACGCACTGACTCTGATTTACATCACATAATTCAACAGAGAAAATCCAGCTGTAGGGTAGCACAGAACCTATATGTGTATGTGTAAGTTCAAGACTATGAGTAATCCCACTGGCTTTAATGAAATTAACTGCTAGTTCCAAGTTACACACGATCTTAAGTGCATTTGTGCACTAGTGCTTATATTGGGTTGGATTTCATTATCTCTGTGGATGAAGTTTGCAAATTCCTAGTGAAACTGAATTTAAAAAGGCACAGTCCTCTGAACTGTGCAAAAGATCATCACTCAGGAGACCTGAGTTTAATTGAACTCTGTCACGGGCCACAGGGCCTCGCCTGTCATTTTACCCCTTAATGCCACTTTTCACCATCTACCTTTTGTCATTTTAGGCTCTAACGTATTTTATGCAAGGATTTATTTTAATTTATTTGTTTCTATCAGTCTGTGCACAGTGGTTCCCATCCCTGGAAAGCAACAGTAGAAAAAGCAAATTTAAATGTATCTTTTGGAGACAATGCAATGTTGAATGTGCATCGTTTCTCCCCTAAGGAATTTTTTTGAAGGCAAATGTTCCTACTCTGTGAGCAGCCATAAAATACACAGACACACACAAAGATATATCTTAGCAAATGACTACAGAAATACCACCACTATGTTGAAGTAACATCAGAGAACTTATCTCTGTCACAGAAAAAAAATGGGTTCCAAAACAGCATTGTCCTCACAGACACAAGTCCCTTTTCTGCAGGTTACCTCTTCCTTTTCTGAAAGATGCTAGTAGAAAAAAAGCAAAGAGGGAAAGAACATGAAAGGTATAAAAAGAATCATCTGATTCATCCAAACAGCTTTGCAAGCAATAGGTGGTTTCAGCACAATGATTTCACGCAGTACATATTTCTTCCCCCTCCTGGATTTATTAGCTTTTACTGGAAATTATTTAGACATTTAAAGAGGACAAAACTATACTGAAAATGATAAGGCTAAAAGACAGTGTCATAAAATAATACCGCTGTGTTACTTGGCTGTCTCAAGGCTATGATTAAGGAGACTTCTTCAAAAGTATTCAGGTCCCTTTATTTTGGCTTACAACTTCTTTCAGCTTTTAAAATGATTGATTTCTCATTTAATTCAAAGTGGTGGAAACCTAGTGGTTTCAGTAGTGATATTCCAGATTTAAACACCAGTATAACAGAGAGCAGAATCGGGCCCTGCAGTTCAGTTCTGCGTAGGGCTGTGTATATAGGCCACAACACCGAATTCTCAGCCACAACACCATGGCTCCTTACACGATGCATATGCCAAGGAAGCCATACCTCCCTGGGACTCACAAAAGCCAGCCTACTGCACTGACTGCCCTGCTGCAGGAGCCTCTCTCCAGCATGGCAAGGGATGCAGGTCCTTTTACCTGCATTAGCAAGATGAGGGCAGACCCAGAGATTCCAGGGCATTTCAAACACTTTAAAGTATCAGCATGCTGGAGAGAGTCCCTCCCCAAACTTCCACACTCCAGAGCAGACTGACTTCCAGGTTTTCTCTTCCACAGCCCTCCACTTCTCTGTGCATCCACCTGACACACTGAGCTCTGCTGATTACCCTTTCCCACAGTGAAAAGGTCTCCAAAAGCTTCCAGAAAATTACAAAGTGACCGAGAGTCCTTCCAAATGCCCAGCTTCATGCTTCCATGTTGCTTGAATTTCGCATCCTAGTTCTTTTGAAGAATGAGTAATTGATGTCCCTGATTTTTCCAGATAAAATTGAATAGGCAAGGAAAAGACTGTTTGAGAAATAATTACAAATTATTTGCAATCAAGCCTTTCTGTACTATTCACTAAAGCTAAAAGTTATTGTCAATTTGCAATTGGCAGAGCCCTGGAAAGGCAGAAAAAGCAAGATTTTGGATAAACAACAACAGAAAAATCAATTTGAATCATCCTCTTTTTACTGGAAAACTGATGAACTGAGTGCAAATGGAGGCAAACAAAAAGCCTCACAGTAACTTCTTTTAGGTTTCAATGGTTTCTGAGTATCCATTTTGAAAAAAATCATTGAACTAATATGCTCATATGCAAGGGGCCAGGCTCTATGGTATTACATGGGTGTAAGTTACAGCAGTTCCAGTGGAAGGAGGCTCTGAGGAGGGAGAAGTGAGAGGATGACTGGGGAAGTGGGAATCTGAGTAAAGGATCCTCACACTGCCCACACATGCAACCAATATTGCTGAAGTACTGGCTTGTTCTGTTTCAGATGGCCTGCAGTCTGCATACATGCAACAGATTTTGCAGCCAGTGCAATAGCAGCAATAAAAAACTCTGTAACTGTAGCTAATCTGAAGGAATCTAAAGGAATTCTAGAAATAGAAAGGCAATTCTCACAGGAATTTATCAACTGTAAGCATCATTAGATGAATTACATGAAGAGTGTGCCAATAGAACCACTGAATCATGATCGTAGAGAAATTAACTTGCAAGGCGTTATGTGCTTGTTTGTTGGTGGCTCTAGTGGAGAACCTATACAGAATCGAAGCACTGAAGAGTTAAACATGGGCACAACAGAGTACAGAAAAACAGCCACAGATCAGCAACGTGAGTAAAGCCCTTCAGTTTTAAAGCAACATTTATGGCGTCTTGTTTGTCACCCTGGAGATGAAACCTGACCAGCTTTCACTGTTTTACTGTAAATTAACTGTTACTGCTCTATTCTTTCAGCTGCCCACCAACTGACTGCATTTCACACTGAGAATGATGGACAATATCAGCCCCTGCCACCCCCCATCTTGGCTGTAGTACAGCTACTATAGCTCAGTTCTCCTATAGCTGTCATCCTGTGCTATCGGCCCCCTCTCCTTGGCTACCCAAACATCATGCAGAAGATGGTGAGGCTGCATTTTGTCTGGCAGTTTCTACAGGCTGTGCCACATGATGACTGCAAGTGCAGCAGCATTTCTGTTAACCTGCAGAAAGAAAAGATCTCTTTTCTGCTCAGAAAGAGATGCTTCTAGGCATGTGTGAAGAGCTAAGTCTCACTGACACACACCTTAGACATCTACGTCATATGAGGTTGGCATGTAGTGGACACCACTGTGATACCAACAAGCCTTTGAGGGCTGAGCCGCTTATTCATATATTATCTGCTGCCCAAAGGACACTGACGACCTCTGTGGTATGCTTTGGCAATACTCACATAAACAAAGGCATACTCCAGTCTGAATGCAATTCCTGTCTTCACAGGAACAACACTACAACTGATTACTAGCTATCGTGGCTGAGGGAGATGATGTGAGAAATAATTCGCTGGATTTTCATAAACTTCCTGGAGAAGGTATGGTACAGAGACTTCCTGACTCAGTGCTCACAGAGACAGTGAATGAAGCTGACCCCTGCAAGAGTTCCTGACTCTGGGTGGTTTCTAAGTCCAGTATCTACACCCAGATTGTGGAGTCTGAAATGATTTACAGGTAAAATGGAAACGAAGGAAATCAAGCTAGACAAAGAGCAAATGCTGAATGAAACCGTAACTTTAGCTCACCTACTTCACTTGTCTAGAAAAATTGTCCGTATTTGCTCACTTGATTTAATTGTTGCTTTGGTTCATGAATATCTTGTCCAGAACACTAGGAGTGACTATATGCAAAGACTTGAATAATTTGTCCAGAGATACGAAACTCTTCATTTTTCAGATCCAGAGTAACGCCTATCATCTACTTACAGATACAAAAAGTAGGTCAAATCCATCCTTTGCTTACATAAATAGCTATCTGTTTGCCAAGCTTCTAAAATAATTGCAGCCCATTAAATCAAGCTGGCAGACCTACTGAGGTGGTATTGTGCAGAATACCGACCTCCTGGTGACTCCAACATGAAATGTAGTGTCCAAGTATCCCACAAGCACAGCACCCCCAAAAATGCTGCTGCGCTTCCTCAGCATCTCCCACTAGTGACAAGGAACCAACAGATCCCACTAACATCCTCTCCCCCAGAAGTTCTGTGGGCTTTGTGCAATTCTTTTCCTTGAGGCTGTTGTATAAAAAGCCTCTTGCTGCAGCTGAATGACACATGGTCCTTCCACCATGGAGCTCACATTTCAAAACAAAGCACAAGCTTGATGGAAGGGGTCAAATGAGTCACCACAGCAGGAGCATCAAGCAAGCAAATGAGCCCAATGAACAAGAGTTCATCTAAAGGGGCAGTCTTGCCTCTACAGTAAGGACACAAGGTGACCCTGGCAGAAGCAGCTCCTGATAGTTGTCACTGAGCTTCTTTTGGGTGATTATGATGATAGCTGAAGTAGACAGAGCATTGTCAGAGCAGCTCACACGCAGGCAGCAGTGCCGGGAGATGTAACAGCTCTGTGGTCAGAGGCTGAGCTTTACCAAAACACTCAGTGCAACTGGCTTTAAGAAGAGAGCCTCACAGCTAGTCATTTTACTACCATCTCTACAGGGGTGACTCCTCTCTACAACTCACCTCTAAATAAAATGTTGACAAAATTACAGACAAGCCACACATCATCAGCTGCCTCCCACTCAGAGCTTCTCTGTGTGCCTAGCATCTATCATTGCATCTTGCATTTGTTTGCAGAGTGGTCTAGTGAAACTAGTAGAGCCTGTAATGGTGTTGATCTGTAAGGGTCCTGCAGCTGTGCCTAATCACCATAGATTCACCTGGCACAGCTGCAGTGTACAGTACCACTTCGAAAGTGCTGTATGCAGTTCCAGAAAAGCTTCAGGAAAGCCTTCTCCTGTTTCAAATTCCGGGCTTAACCTCATTGCGCCACCTGAGAGATGAGATGGAGAATGAAAAGACAAAGATAGAGCAGAGAAATGAACAGAGACATCGCTGCCAGAAGCTGTTCCTACCTCACCCATGACTGCAGAAGCTGTTCAGTTCAACTTACAGGCAGAACTAGTGGGAAAAATAAAGAGAACTGATCAAAAACTAGCACCCTGTAAAAAAATGGAAAAAGAAGACCAGGAAGCAGAAGACAGAAGATGGAGCAATGACAAGATGTGGAGCTCTCTAGGAAAAATGTTTGGAAAGCTGAGGTAAATGAAAGGCAATTAAAGCAAAAACAGCATCACAGGCTAAAAGATCTTAGCGAATATCTAACGGAAGAAGCAGGCATCAACCACCTGAGTATGAGTGGAGAAAGAGACAAGACCACCATTTGCTTCCAAAAGCTCTTTACATGCATGAACTTTGTTATTATTTCTCCCTGTGTCTCCGCCACTGTGTCTGCAGTGAGCACACACACAGTACTCCTCTTCCCCTTATTCTCCTGCCCTTCCATTTTTCCCTTCTCCTTCCCATTTACTTATAATTTGGACCCATCCAACCTTACAGCACAGCCCCTAAACCAGCCTTAATGGTTCAGCTAAGTGCAGAACAGAATGGCATGGGTGTAGGGACAAGCCAGTGCTGGTTTTGCCACTGAAAAGACAGTGACTACTGAAAATGTTATCCCAGTCAGCTTTCTCAGATAACATATCTTATCAATTCCTTTGCTAAGCAACTTTTCACTGCAAGAAATGTTCCTTTTTATCCTATCTTGCAGCTGTTGAAGTTTCCCATAATGACTGAACTAGCATCTACTCCTACTGTCACTAGGGCATACGGATGCACTCATCCTTTGAGCAATTGCACGACCATACAAAACCAGAAGCTATTGCTATAACCCAGTGTTTACAGCCTGCTTCATTCTGCTGTTGCTCAGAAGCAAAGCTCTTCGCAGGAATTCATCCGTAATACGGAGGCATAGCCTCTGGTAGAGGACAGCACAGAACAGAGTAAGCTCTGATGGGTGGTTGTTACCTACCATCTCCTGGGACAGCCTGTGCTGTAAATGGATGGCATTCGGCATTTCATAGAGCTGGACCATAACCATAGTCTAGATTCTGCCACCCTTCTTTGTGCACTGCAGCACCAGTGATACCAACAGGAGGCTGAGAAAAGGAAATTGAGCAGTTCCTATGTTAAGAAGCTGTTTGAAGTCCTTGTTTTCACAGTGACTGCCCTGAGTTCACAAATGAAACACTGCCAGATGTGTGGAATTTCACATTAAGCAAGGACAGTCTTTCATGTATTCCCTTCTCTGCTCAAAAGCCTCTTTCTACAGCACTGTTCACGAAAGCGCTCACATGTGTCCCATTAGCCCAAGTTTTCACTGTGAGCAGAAATACTCTGATCACAAGTTAGCTGCAAACTGCATCATGAAACAAAACCTTTGTCACTATCTCTATTTTACAGAGCAGGAATCTGGAACTCCAAGAACCAGTTGAAATACTCGAGGCCATTCAAGCCAGTGGCAGAGCTGTGAAAAGCCCTGTTCCTCCACTTACACCACACAAGTCTCCATTTGGCATAACATTTACTCACATGCAAGCATGTATTTGCAGGATGTGGATCTTATGGCATATAGTCACTACAGATACTTATCCACAACAGCTGTAAAAATTATCTCATCCTTAACAGAAAGTAACAAATAATTAATAACCACAGAATACTTGGAGCTTCCACGCTTTTGTTTGCAAAATCTCATACGTAAGAAAATAAACACGTTAGACATATTATCAAGATTTTGAATCCACAGCAGTGGTATAATTTCAAATTTGTGCTGGGTGCACATTCGTATGTTTGCTTTCTTTGGGTTTGTTGTGTTTGTTTGTTTAATCAAAGGGCTACTTACTGTCTCATTCAGTAAAGGCCAAGCGGTAAGAGACTTCCATTGTCGTAAGCAGAAACACACCCACATTAAAACTTTCCCAGTTGAGGAGACATTTTGGCATCACCACACTAATCCTAAGGCAAGATTTATAGCCATCTGTTGGTGGCATATATACCACCAATATATATATATTCAATATACCATCACTCTTGTCTCCAAAAGGAAAGGGGAGACAGCTCCCCTTGCAGTCATGCATGGAGAGGAAAATGACAGGAATCTTCTTCATCCCAGGAAGGGCCACCAACCCAAAGGTTATACTGTTCCCTCTATGCTCAGAGAGGGCTGTACTTGCACTACCACTTTTGTTTTTTACTACTAAGCATAAGAGAAGCTAGAGTTATTCAACTGTTACATACAAGCTGGTTGTGAATTTGAAGGCAGAGTATTATTCATTTTTATCTCGGAGAAATGATGGAGCCCCTGGCAAATATTATACCACTGCACTGGAAATGGATAGTAAGCTATGCCTTTTGATGATGTCAAGTACACCATGCTTCAGCTTTTTACTTCCCACAGCAAAGCCTCCCCCTGAACCAGCAGCCAGCTGCAAACCAGTCTGGACTATGGGGGATGTGCTTCTTGTTCGACATGCCAGCAGTTCAAAGTTACGGCCACTAAAATTAGCACAAAAAAATGCATGTGCTTGGTTTTTCTTTTTCCTTGTGCATCTATGAAGAGCCCAGGCTGGTACACCGTGACCTCCAGGCAAGCTGACGGTGCTGCAAAAAGGAAGTTGTGTTCTGCTGAGCTGTCACTGCTGTGCACGTTATCCCAACACAGCACTGTTTGAACACGTACGGACTGGAAAGCGTGAAGTGCCAAACACAATTGCAGCATGTCAGGCATATGTTGCTTGATGTCATCCAGCATTAAGCCAAGTGGAAGAGATGAAAGCAGCAAACCAGTGCACCAACCAAGACCACTGTATTCAGTCATTAGAAAGAAATTACCAATGAAACAGAAGATAGCTATGACAGCATCTCACCTGGAGCTAGACTTAAATCTCTTGGGACATGATTCTGCTAAGCACTGTGCGTTCCCAGTAAAGCCATTGTGAGTGCAGGGTAATTGCCCTCCCACCCTCAGTATCAGTTTCTTGGCAGGAAATGCTTTGAGAGCTCAGTTGTGCTTCCCTCCATAAGGATTTGGCTCATTTGGCTGTTTAAGTGAGAACAGAGTTAGGGCACCAGTTAAAAATAAGATAAGATAAAGAGGTAGAAATCCAATGTATTTGTTGTAGAATTAAAAATGCAGCTGTCTTGTATTTTTTTCCTTTAATTCCATATTAGTTTTGCCAGACATCCCTCTTATCACATACTAGCTCTGAGAGTAAACAGGGACTTTAGGATTCCAGTCTGATCCCTCAAGCCTTTACTCATTTGTCTGAAATGTCTTCAACAGACAATGACAAAGACAGTATGGAAAATAGAAGTGTAGTACAAGTATTCAAAAACTGGTATTTTTGTAGTTTCACGGGCATTTCTTTTACTTAACAGATTCTGAAGGGCTGTCAAAATGAGGCAAGTGAATTATCTGGATTTCTCCTCCCCTCCTCTCCTGGCCCTTATTTCAGAGCCATTCAGTGATGCAAAATAATGCAAGAATCTAGTGTTTTATAGTATTTCAGCTCACAGGTGGAAATGCTGAGAAGGCTGAGTATTATAATTCCCTGAGGTATAAACAAAATAAAAAATGAAATAGTCACAAATACAATGACTTACAGTCTTCTTCTCGCAGTATTCCAGGCTTAACATAGAGTGACTTGATGATAATGAGTGGATTTCTTGACACTATAACCTTCCAGTTACAAAGGGGCTGTCTACTGAGGTTGCAAATTAACCATGCAGTGGACAAAAGCACCCACGTGATAGCTTTCTTCAGAGACTCTTTCTTCCTCGTGGTCATTCTGGTAAAGATTATGGATTCAGGCACCTCAAGAGAACAGCTGAAGTACTTCCAGGCCTGGGTTGGTTATAAAAGCATCCTCGTGATTTTCATACAATGTGAAACCTGTGCTAACACTCTGTCCTAGATCCCAGTTGACTGCACGAGTAAGCGGCTCACATTCCCTTGCCTTGGTGGTGTTTCCAGAGATTACAGTGACTCTGTACAGTCAGCAGACCTCAGGGTGGCAACAGCCTGGAGAAAGCCTCCCACTCAGCATGTCTGCGTTATACCCAACACTGTTTTGAGCTCCTAGATGGTTTGCTAATTCCAGGGCAGAATGGTGTGAATTCACAAGCACAGTCTGGGCCTGCGGTTGCAACCATGCTTATAAATTCTCCTGAGCCCTAGAACACCAAGGTACACAGTGCAGAAAAGCCCACACACTCAGCAGGAATCAAGTGTTCAGCAGGGTTTACTAGCCTTAGTTTAGGGCAGGCAGCCTCCTCCTGGACTAGTTGTATTTGCAGTCAATCTGGTAAATCAGCACAACACTCCCTGAACTCACATTATTAAGGCTTTTCCATTATCAAGAGCATCCCAACTTCCATCACCTTGAGAGCAGAGAGATATCTGTACTGCAGGGGGGCTGCACATTTAATTTTGTGCTTTTTTACATAGGTGCAGCATCTCTCAGCAAATAAGCAACATCCTAATGTGAAAAGAGAGATAAGGAATATATAAAGCAAATTTGTTACATTAAAAAGAAAGGAAAAAAAGACACTAAGTACACAGGATAAACTAGCACAACATAGCTAAAGTACCAATTGCCAAGTCTTGGGCACAACACAATTCCCAAGTGGGTAACTAGATCTTCATGTCTTTTACCACTGCATGGTCTATTTTCTGTTCAGTGCTTGCAGCTTCCATTAACGTTAATGAGTATGCATATGTGCCTTGAGGGTAAGAATATACTCCCTGTGTGACTTCAAAACTTGTTTATAAATCCCTCCAAAAATCACATTGTGCTCATTGCTGTGCACAGAAAGCTATTATAACAGCTATAAGAACTGCTGCTTTCATTCATTCCTTCCCCCTTGCCCTGCCTTATCTGAGGGACCAGAAAACAGACCTGAAAAGATGAAGGAGGTGGTATGCACAAGAAAGTAACCACTCTGGGAGCTGCAATCTGAAAATTGACTTGCTGCAGTGAGGAGCGTACTGGAATCTCAGCAAAAGCTAAGAAAACAAAACCCCAAAACACTGAAAAACTACTCCCCCTCCCCTGCAAAAATCAAAGCCTTTGAAAAATTTCTAAGCTATTAAATGCTAGAGAATAGATTGAAATCTTTGCCATGTCCTTCCTGCTAGAGCGCAGGTCAGTCGAAATAAGCTGCTTCAGCAACCGAATGGGCCAAACACAGAGCAGAGGCATTGCTGGGCAGAGCCCCACAGCGAAGTCAGGCCAGCACTACCATCCAGTCTTTTAACCACTTTGGCAGCAAGGAGGCTGCTAAGATGCAGGGCTGAACAAACAGAAGAAGTGCTAGGTGTCTAGTAAAGACTGCAGTGCTCTAGTGCTGCTGAAGCATTATATATATTCATCTCTGTGACACCTGGCCACACAGGGTGGTCCTTTGAAGGGTAGTTAAGAGCCAATTCCACCTTACTCTACTGACAACGGGGTATTGTGTTTTCTGATGCTGGCTTTGACTTTTCCCTCCATCATTGCCAGCTGCCTTCTACCAGTGTGCACAGTTTCAAGTTAAGCCCTCTCAAGCCTTGCAGTCTGCAAGAGTTACATTACGGTGTACAAAAAATAATGGATAAATCAGATTAAGGTAAGTAAATGAAAACAGACACTGCTTTATGCATTGCTGAATACCAGCTTGCATTATACCTGTATAGCTAACATGAACACTAGCTGCAGCTTTTCATGGATCAAAATGTTGTGCTTAAAATACAGAGCAGACTGCAGGAAAGATGAAAAATGAGCTAAAAAACATACAGAACACAATATGCAAGCACTCGGGCCTCTCAGGCACAGTGACATACAGGGGACATTCTGTTCTGCCATGCAGCCCGCCCTTCCCTGTCCTCAGACCCATACCCTGCAGCAGACCCATACACAGCAGCAGAATTGAAGGCCACAGTGATGACTGACCCTCACCAAGAGGGAGCATGTTCCAAGAGCATCTGCCCAAGTCTCATGCTTGCTGTGCAGGGCTCTGACTAAACCTACTGAAAGATGCTTCTTACCAGACCTCCCTGCCCCACTCCCATGCCACAGCTCCTGCCTAGCAGTACGGTTGTGTAGGAGCATCCATGTCTCAAAGAGACATTCCTAAAATACTGCTGTCTGCTGCGTCAGCACTGGGTTGTCACGCCTGGCAGGAGGCCAAGCAGATAGCCCAGAAGCAGTAGCATCTAAAACTGCCCATAGCTATACCCACCATAACTCATCTTTCAGTTCCTTTACACTTCTAAGGTTTGAATAGGGCTCATTAGTGATATTTCTTCCTTTAGCAAGCATGGATGAAAAGATGCGGGAATCAGATCTGGCTACAAGGAAGGACGTGACATAGTTACTGCAGAGGACACTATTTTAAAGTTCAGGTTAAATACACTATTCAGTAAGGCAGGAAATAAAAGGAAACCAGCATCATGCCAAAACAGCAAGTTCTGTTCAATGACAGTATCGCAGTTCAAGTTTACAATGCAGAGTCTCCAGTTTAGCTGACAGAAAAACAGATTTATGAGACCAGCTGGACTGCAACCCCAGTTACAGTTACTGTAATTGCTGTTCTCTAGAGGAATATTTTCCTTACAAGTTTCCCACCTTTAGAGACTGCTGAGCAAGAGAGAAAGGCTTCCACTGCATGGGCTTAGAAAGAGACAAGAAGGCTAGCTTCTTCCATATGTGGCACTTGGAAGAAAAGCACTGAACAAACTGAGTGGGTTTCAAGAGGGGGGGATCCCTGAGAGCATTTTCATGTCTTAGATCTAAACTTCCTGTGAGCTCTGGCAGGAGCAGAACAACAACCCTGTGCAACATCTTGAAAATGCTACTCTGAGTCTTAATTTGCATTTGTATGCACATATTTGCATGTACCTGCATGCACATAAAACTTGCATTTTCATTATATATAGGTATTATATGCTTACATAATGTAATCATCATCCATTTTACTAAGCAGAATTTTAACAAAAAGTTAACTTTCACAATGCAGTTCACTGATACCTCTTCATTTATGATCGCACTGCAGTGGATCTGTAAACCTTTTTGGTGGATAAGCAGGGTTCATATAAAAACCACTGCTTGTGGCTGGTTACATTCACCAATTACACTGTTTTATTAATTCTTTTTTCTGTAAGATTGGACACTGAAAGCACATAGATTAAACTCCTGCATTTTCTCAATAAAACCCCTTTTGGGATCAAGATTAGACAGGCCTTCCATGCTGAAATGTTATTTAAAATGACTCTTTCAGTTCACTTCTTATTTCCAATGTGTGATATATGGGGCACAGCTCCATTTGTTTGCTGTTCCTACCAGAGTCTGAAAACTCCGCAGAAAAGACAACCCACATTTTTAAAAACAACTTGCTAGAAATCTGTCACTGGGGAGAAATGCACTGGGGGGAAGGTGTTCAGTGGGTGCATATGAGAGGTAGCCAGAAGAGTCAACAGGAATACTGAAGCATAAGAAGGGACAAGAAAGTGTGAAAACACAGCAATGAAATTAAACCCAAGTTAAGGAGAGCTCCTCCAGGCTGGAGAGTGCTCTTTCAGGCAAAGCCAAGGTAGACTGGGGTGGAATACACTAACCGAAGTGTTACCACACTGCTGCACAACGTGACAGGGTTAATGCATGTCATCGTGACTTGAAAGAAGATTCTCACACTCCCACAAATTTGGAAGCAAGTACACTTACAGGGAAAGTGTACAGAGCCACTGTGGCTGCTACTGATGCTATTTGTGCTTCGGGAGGAAAAGGTCTTTCAAGCTCATGACCAAATCAGGAAAAGAATGAAAGTTAGCATCAGTAATTGGTTTTGTTTGTATAAACTGGTTAGTTATCAAAAAGCAAAAAGTAAACATGTTTAATAAAAATGAGTGGTGAGGCTGTCCCTGGTTGCCTAGGAAATGCAGCAAATTCCTTTTCAAAGTAGCCACAGGGTCAGACAATAGAAATCATAGTCTGAATTATTCTGCATTGCCATAAAAAAAAATGAGCTGGGAACAATTTTGTGACAACTCCTTTGTAAACATTCCACAATAGTTGGTGGAGAAACAATAGGGGGGTTTATCATTGTTTTCCATAGCTCCTGAAAAAGCTGTAGCCATTCAGCCTGAAAATACCACAAATACACAGAAATATACGAGACGCATGCATATACAAATATTTGGGTACAATATCACCAATAATGACCAAGTTAAGCCTCTGCATTCTTGGACTTGACATTCCAAAGACCTTCCTAGGAGAACATGAGTATTGTATCCTATGGACTATCTTACCTGAAACTGGCAAGATACAGGTTTACAACCTCTTGAATTCAAAGACTGCTACTAGAATTAGAACTACTAGATATGGCAAAACTTTATCACTTGCACAGATAAAAAACCACGATTTGCAGAATCAGACCTTCACAGGTTTCTTCGAGCTACACACAATTTCAGATACTTTATTTGCTGGGAATTAACTGTAGAGCAACAGTAATAATTTCCTATTCTGGGACAAAGCTGGTTTAATATTTGTATCAAATAAATATTGCAGATAATTAACTTTCATCTGGTTCTGCTCATCTTTACATGCCCTCATCAATGTATGACCACAGGTTTTATACAAACTTTCCTATGCTAGCCAGATGATGACTGAAAACTCTTTCATCACAACAAACTTCTTACCTCGGAGTGCACAGGCAATAACAAAGCCTTTCCTGGTGACAGCAAAGCATTTTAGTTTGTTCATCCAAACACCACCTTGAGTATACCTCAGACTTTAAAATGTGACTGCTTAGTTAACCCCTTTACAATCTGATCGATCTTTCTATGTATCAGACTCTGGCGAAACCCCTGTAAGTCTGGCATATATAAAACCAGACACATACAAACAGGGCAGGCATTCTGAACACATGAAAATAACAGTTAATGGGTTATGTCACTCCAAAATCTCCAGGAACTTCTTCATGATAGTCTAAAAGTAACCATTGCAGTACTACGTGTAAACCTGCAGAATGAATATAATACATGGCATATATTAAGTATCATAGAGATTCTCAATATTCCACGAAGGCATTTAGTCACACTCGAAGGCAGCACTTAGGTACTACCTTTTATGCTAATGATGGAGTATTAACCATTAACCAGTTCTTTCCAAAGATCTTGCTATGAATATTCAGACCTTGACTACAGTAACAAAGATGAGGTGCTCTGCAATACTTAGTATTATGGTGTAGTAATACTATTGTCATAGAGATTATGCAAAGTGAACCTGCTACAGCACCATGCATACTACGTCCTTAGTGTCAAATTTCAGATGCAGAAGATGAGGGAAAGGAAGCAAAATCTTCACAATCTTCCATAATAATAGTGCTGAAGAAGATCCAGTTTCATAAGGACATGGCTCTACTTAGCTCCATGACTACTTAAGGAGCCTGCCATAATTTCTGCGAGATCTGCGGAATACTTGAATGTATTTCAATTATAGCTATCGTTATTATTATTGCTACTTTAATGCTTTCAAAGACTCTTGCTTCTCAGTAAATGAGGACAAGGGCTAGGGGGATGGATATAAAACAGACCTCATTCCTAATTATTCTAGAGATAATGTGAAGGTCGGCTATACCAAAGAGCAAAATATACTCTGCGACTCAATGCACACTTGCAGGAATATTCATTAAACAAGTCAGAAAATGTTAGAGCCCATTTTACTGCCCTATCTGCAAGACAAACTTCATTTAGCCTTCGTAATTCTGGTTGTGCAGACTTGTGAAGAAAGAGTGCTAACATTAAAGAATTATAAAACCATTTTGAAATATAATATTTTCCAAAAGAACTTTTGAGAAACTTAAAAGCTCCTATCTTTCACCTCAGAGCACATCAGACCAAGAAGTTTGTGCCACGTAATTCTTCTTCTATATTAAATGAAGGACTTGAAACTTTCCGATACAAGATTTTAAACCTGTCTGTGGCACAAATCTGAATGGTTGCTATGTAGCCTTTGGTCCAGTAAAATTGTGGTAAATTGCTTTTATTAAGGGCAGTTACTCAGTTCTTGGATTTGTCATGTTTGTTCAGTGGAATTGATATAATGGTCACGGTGGAGTACAAGCTATGGAAGTAACTGTAAATGTCATATGCAAAATAACCACCACCAACAGCGTAAATATATCTACAGTTTGTTCAGCATTTGTGCTCAACCTTGCAGTCATAGACATATGTGCCATCGGTTGAATTACACATTGCTTTGCATCTTTGTTATCACCCATGACTTTTTAAAATCAGATTTGCTTAAAAGGGGTTGTAACATGAATGCAGCTAACAAGCATTTCTGGCCACAACAAGAAGCAAAAGGGACACACACTAAGAGCACAACATAACGCATGGGATGTCAAAACTAACATGTAACACAGCAGTAGGAAAGACCAGCACTGATCAGAACCATTTGTCCATAAGGGTTCCTTCTTACAGTTCACACTGTGAATCAGAGTCATCCTGATCTCTCCTAGCAGGGAGTACAGCTGGTCCTACTGCTGCACAAAATAGACTTCCAGCATGGAAGAAAGGAAGAAGAAGATCCCTACAGTGTCAGCTCTTCTTTAGTAGTTCAGAGTAAGGAAGTTACATCCTTATTCAACATATTTGTTTATTTTCTTCTGAATGTTGCATTGGCTGCAATGGAACTAGGAGGAATGAGAATGTAACCAAGCTGCAATGTAACTGTGAAGAGAAAATGTAGACCTACATGCAAACGGAAGCTTAGGCAATACATCATATCATTTCAGGTACAATTTTTACTGTCAGATAATATGTCCTTGCTGTAGAGTTTCAGGGCCATGCAGCTTTCAATCTTTTATCATTTCTGTCCTTCACTTCTTTGTTGAGGAGGACCCTATCCAGGATTGTGGTTTGCACAGTGCTAGTGATATGGTGAGTGGTCCTTAGCTGGTGTGCAGGTAACATTGTTACCTGATAGCAACCTCTTTTGCCTTTCATTTTGAATAAATTCAACACATTCTCCAGTATATAATCACAAAATATAAGTGGTACAGTTCTGTGAGAAATGCCAATGGTTGGCAATTACCCACAGGTCCAAAATGTAGAGCACAGTGATCTGGGATATCTGTGCTGGAATTGTTACACAGAGAGGGAAACTACAGTTAATCCTAAATATAAGATTATCAACTGGATAATCTTTACACTGTGCCACCATAAACCTTTTTTCCAAAGAATTATAGCATTTACCTTCAGTCCTGTCCGGTAGTTTCCCACTTTTACTTGTTGTTCCGGTGTTGACTGTTTCAGATGAGGTGCTCAGTTTGGTGTTAGGGTCTCGCTTAGGTTTTGGAGGCGGCTGCTTACGAGAGCTGCTACTTTCATCATCAGTTCCTCCAACAGAATGAAGAGACTGGGATCTCACTGTAAAGCCACTGGAGCAAGGATGTGGCAGTCTGTCCTGAGGAGCAGGCATTGTCATAAATCCCATGCGGAAATGTTTCCCCACGTAGCTTCCTTCATTTCCTCTTGCTACTTCTCCACCTATGCTGTAAGAGAAAATACACAGATAAGTAAATGATCCGCCTTTGCCTGAAATGTACCTGGAACCACAGTCTTAGTTCTGCTTGTGAGAAGCAAACTGTACTTCTGAATTTGGAAACCAGCAATGCTCTTTTCTTTTCTTGAAAGAAGATGACTACTAGAATAAAGCACTCTATTTCTCGACGTAGGTTGCCAAGAATTGAAATGTACATACACTGCTATGCACTCACTCAGAGTTTTACAAGAAAAAAATTGAGAAAAGCTTTTGTTCAGGTTCCATAGCATTATGACTAGAAATTGTCTACAGAAAAAAATTCAAACATCAGAAGTCAGAACTCAGTTTTCAGGAAGACAAGAGATCACAAGTAGGGCAAAGAACAATACTGCTTTAGAAATGCAACATCGTGTATTGATCCACACTCCCTTGCACTCTTTAACTACAGACATTCATGTACCTGGGAAACAAGGCTCTTGGGGCCCAGTCAATCATTTCCCTTCAGATTAAAGAATGATAAGAGAAAGAAATGCTCAAAAAATTATCTGTATATAGGAAACTGAGTATTTACAGCTCATCAAATCCACCTGAAGCTGCAACATGAGCAGCATAAGACTAGTAAGATGCAAGTATAGGAGATGCAAAGGCAATGGGCTGTGGGACATCAGGAAGAAAATAACCTCCAAACATTCAGGAACACAGATAGAGAAGAAGGAAAGCTCAGCTGAAAAAACTGCTATCTTACCAAGTACTACATTGTACCATGGATGGCAGGACTGAGAATAAGGTATTATCCCTGCTATAGTCATGCATGCTTATCAGTTCTGAATCACAGCTTTTACTGACGCTTTTACTGCAAACCCATAGCACAGTTCAATTAACGCAACTCACTGACTACACAGAAAAACTAGGCAACACACACAGGTCAACACAGGCCTGTTTGCATGGAGGTTTGAAATGGTATGTGCCGCTGTGAGCATGTAGAAATGTCAGTATGAGAACTGCAAAGTCCTGGGAAGCCCTAATTACCTCCTGTTTCTCCTTCACATAGAGTGAAGCTCTAAGCAGGGTCAGTCTGCTCATCTGTAAGTCTCCTATTCAGTGTTGCCTTGGGCTGGTGCAGTTTATTTGCTTCTGGAACACATTTCCTTTTTTAAAAGACAAGAACATTTCTCAGTGGTTCATGTGAAAATTAAGGTCATTTCATTCCCTGCTACTGTCCCCTATCTTCACTGTAGGTAATAAACAAGCTGTATCTAATTGTCCTAAAAGCATCAGATTGGCACCATATGACACACAACTGCATAATAAAGCAGAATCTTTTCTTGCTTACTAGTGTCCTTGCATTTTTATTTATTTGCCATGAGTGGAGAGATCCACTTTCCAAATCAGTAACAAGTGAACAGGTCTAACTGAATACGTGCCACTCTCCACCTGTACATGTACACACCACACACCTGCACACACACATGCCACACATATGCACATACTGATCCATGTTCATAACCAAGTTATTACTGAATCCTAATTGGCATCAATTCCAGAGGGATTTGCAGACATAAAGATCAAAAGGTAGAACTCATTATTTTGAAGATTAATAAAAAACCTGTAGCTAATTTAAATGATTAACTATGTCTCCACTAATCTTGCATAAATTGTTCTGAAAATAATATAATCCTCTGATGCTGGACTACAAAAAAGGCCTGTCACCTCACTTAGAGAAGATTACTATCCAAACATGCTGAAGAATGCAGGTGGGGAGTCTGCTTCCTTCCTTAAGTCCATTGGACAAATCACATTTAGCAAACAGAATTTCAGTTTAGCATGTCTCTGATATTAAAATTGTCATCAAGTTATACTATTTAATTAGTGCATTTACTTCACTACTGCATGAAGGTGTTGAAACTACACACTGTAAGGCAGATTCCATTATGGATGGACTTGCACAAAATCCACTGAGATGATAGGTTTCACCCTTTTCCTAAGAATACACACAACTGCATTTATATGAGGTGTGTTTTTTTCCCAAACTGCTGCATCCTGTACTCCAGAAATAAGAACTTTCAAAATATAAGTCCAGTGTCTAAATACACATATCTCATTAAACAACTGAACTGTGTCCTCTTTCCTTCCCTTCCCATATTCTTTTCATTCTTTACTGAATTCCTTTCAACATCACAGCTGAAAACATATCTCACCCGCTTCCTATGCTTACTCCAGAATAAACAGCCTATAGCCAGGTCAAAGAGAGGTTGCAGGTACAGATGGGAACAGAACTTGCTATTCTGCTTCGTGCTGAAGTAGATCTGCTCTTGCTTTCCTATATTCTCTGCTCAGCTACTAGACAAAATCAGCAGGGCACCATTTCCCTCTTTTCAACCATGTGTAAAAGACTTTCCGTTTCTCTTTGAGTGTAGGAGCCAACCTTCAGATGATGGTTAGGCACTGTAAACCCCAAGGTGAAGAAGCCTAACCTCTAATTCTTGGTCCTGGGCCAAGGTCTTCGGTCAGGATCACAAAAAAAGCTTAGGTTTGGGACTTATGCTGGTAGTGATTCCTGAGTGCCGGGCAGCGGGTGTTTCCTAGCAGAGCTTAACTAGCAAGTGCAAGCATAACATCAGGTGGAGTGCCAAGTTCACATCTAGGTAATAGAGGCTGAAATCCACTGTGGCGCACAGAGAAAGGAGTCATTCCAGACTCATACCCAGAGAACAAATACAAAAGCTGGATGGCAGATATCAAACATGGCATTCCCTACCCTCAGGCAGCAGCATGCCAATGCTCCATTCAGACCTGTGGAACACAGTTTTGCAATGCACAGTACTGCTGATGTTACACCATGAAACTAGACAGAAATGATTTGTTTATATACTCCTCCTGCTTGCAACTACAGGAGTTGGCTGGAGCTGGTATATGTCCCACTACAGCACAACAGGCAGAGAAAGATTTACACACACCTTGCTGCATAAATGACTCCAGAAGCAGCGAGGGAAAATAATTGTGTAGCTCTCACTCCATTATTTCTGACAGGAAAGAGCCTGTGCTCCTCATTGTACTGATAATGAGTTCTATCTCATTTCAAAACTGTATTATGTGAGTTGCTGCAAGTATTACACAGTTTATTAATATATATGGAAATTCAGATTTGGATTATTCCTCTGGGAAGTTTCAATTTGAACTTGGCCAGGTTCAACTGCTTCTCTGACAAAGAATTATGTACAGCGTTCAAATAACCGTTAAAAAGGCAAGTCATTTGTCTGCAACAAGAGACATGAATTATATAATAACAAAATTAATCATACAATCACTTGCATTACACACTTACAGCAAATCCGACTTTGTGCTGAAAATGCACTTTGGTATTTGCCTAGATCTGATGCTGCAGTGGGTGGAAGAAAGGGCAGTGCAAGTGAGGCTGGCCCCAGACCCCCTTAAGAAGAGTGTTCTGAAGCAGCTCTTCTTTCAAGAACAAGTTATGGGACTTCTCCAAAGCCTACTTAACAAGTCCGATGGAGACCATCGAGTGCTGCCAGATTACATTATCCCTCCTCGGGTGCACTGTTCTCATCCCTCTCCCTCCTCCACACAGTACTGGAACTGAATCATTATAGCAAATACCAAAGCAGTTGGATCTGCCTCAAAACAGTAATAGCGGATTTCAGCTTTCATTTCTAAAATAGGTACAAGAGCTCCAAATGATGGACCTGACAAGTCTTGTTATACCTCCTATACAGGTATTATCTGTCAGCTGAGATTTCTGAGGTCAGAATTCAGCTAACTAAACCATTACAACCTTGCTGTTCCATACTGTGGAATCAGCCTACCTGCAAATAAGCTGTGATCATCATAGTCCTGGACACATTACAGCTCAGTTTATTGTGTTCTGCCTGCTCTGTTCTAGCAAGTAGATACTGGAGCACTGACTGAACTACAGCATGGAATAACTGAAATGTTTATGTGTTTGAAGAACTGCAGAGGGCAATGTCTTTTGTATTATTCATTTTCTTACTCATCACAAGAAAGGAAGTTATAGGAAAAGACGGACCATTAAAAATGAACTCAGAAAATACTGTAAATGGACAAAGCACGGGCCAGGTCATTTTCACCTTGCTTTGCCATGACTCATAATGTTCCTGTTGACTAGGAATATATTTTCAAGTTGTCAAGTTAGAAAACTAAGAACAAGTAGTTCTCATCACACTGCTGAAGAACACATGGCAAAGAAAAAGTATCTAGAGACTGCCTGCCTCAATCAGTGTGGTCTTTTTAGTTTGCACTGTTACTACTTTGCACTGTAAGTAATAGTTTTAATTTTCTGTGAAGTTTCATTACTTGGACCAGGCAGAAACTGAAGTAATTCCTGGAATAGGAAAAATCATAGTTGTGTGAAAACTTTTGTTTTACTTGGTGTTACTGCTTTAACTACAAACAATGTGGAATATTAAATCCCTCAGTGTAGTTCTAAGGAGTAGGAGAATTCTTAGGAATATCTATGCCCCATAAAGTCAGAATACCCTAGAGCTACGTTTTCTGCCCAGCTATCTATCCACCCTCAGTTCTTCGTATTCATCCAGAAATTCTCTTATCAGTTCAGATTTAAAACGGATTAGTTTCATGCCTCAGGCACCAAGAACCACTTGTTAGTTCTCCTCATCTTTGTATAGTTTCTATTTCTCTTCCAGTGTTCCTTTACATGAGATTTTTTGGCTTTTTATCCACAAGTTCAAAAGGGGAACTACACCTGATTATAAGACTTGATCTCCTAAGCAGGAGAAAAGGGGATGTACTCTGCTGGTGACATATGTACTCTCAGGGGTGACACTCCAGACAACCAAGAGAAGCCATTTCAATAGCAGATGCTCACTCTTCTTGTGAGGAAGACTCAGTCACAGATACTGATTTGTTAGCTGGCAGAAACTGAACTGAGAGTCTCTCCAAGCTCCTCTGCAGAAGAGGGGAGAATTGTGTTACAAGGCAAACAATGCACATGGATGGCCAGGTCTCTTCCCTCTGGGGAGCTGCAAGCCCATGCAGTGCTACCCTACCATGACATGCATCTAATCCATCAGGGAAGCTGTCTGAGTCAGAGACTGAAGATAAGTCACAAAAAATTAACTGTGATGCTGTAGGAAGATTTTTGTAAGCCCATCATAAAAATGACTAATCATCCGAAAAATACAAAAGGAATAAAAATATTTCACTCATGGATTGTCTATGAGCTGGCTTGACTGAGCAAACAGCAGTGCATCCCTTGGTGCATCTACCTTTTTTGGGTTACAAGAATAGATATTGCTATTTTAACCACTTCCTTACTCATACAGCAATGAACAGCCCACTTTTCCGCTCATATCAAATGTTCTCAGTATAAAGGGCTGAAATGGCTTTGAAATGCCTATTCCCCATCAGAATAAATTATACACACATATACTAAGGATGACACATTTTACTTTGTATCTGAGAAGCACTTTCAAGATTAGCATAAATTATATTTGTAAATTAGAGGTTGGATGCCAAAAAACAGAAGATACACTATTTTTATCCCCCTAAACATGATTTCAGCAGACCATGAAATGTAATACTGAAGAAAGAAGGACAGGATCACAATCATGGATTCAGAAACTGCACTGTAAGTATGGTTTTACACAAATCCACGCCATTTTCATTATAGAAATTAAATATAAAACCAAATTACTTTCTTTTCCTTTTTTTCAATCACACTTCAGAGGTCATTCTCCTTATTGTGACAGACTCCAAATGACTCACAATCTTACATCAAGATCCAGAGGATCATACTACCATCCTTCTAGATACAGGCTCAAGTGTAAATGAATCATGACAAAGGTTAAATTTAGAGTCATTTTGTGCACCTGGAGGACTATCTAAAGTGAGCAACTGACATGCCTGTGCACATCAAACATCTTACATCTGTAATATGCCTCTGCTTTTGAGGTAGGAGATCAGGTGCTGCTTCAGCCACCAGGCCTCTCAGGACACAGAATAACATCAGTGCTATAAAATTATATTAATTCTTTTACCACCCCTGTCAAACCCACAGGCCCAGGGTTTGATCCTGCAAACACGCAATGAGCTGACACCCCTTCTTTATGCACCTGCATTGTTGCACTGGAATAACTAGGAAGCCTTGCAGAAATTGCTTGTCGGTTGTGCCTCTGTTCTAAGCAATACCACTTGATGGGGTGTACCCACATAGTCTGACACTAGAACGTTTCTAGGAAATCATTTCTTCGAGCCAACCCGTATGTGGAACAGACCCCTAACAGCACTGTGCTGCTGTCAAGAGTCTGGCTCCTGCCATCCACAAAAGGATTGAATCTTGCATGCAGATGATTTTCCAGATCAAACTGAACCACCACATGCTGTGGCTGCACTGTAAGACTGCGTCCCTGGTGAGCAACCAAAAACACAGCTGTAATTCCTATGAAGTACACAATGCATGATGAAAGCAAACCTAACCAAGACTGTCCACAGCAGGTTTTCCATAAGATGCCAGATAGCCTAATCTCAAATTATGATCTGTGGTGCTCCACAGCCAACAATTTTCATAACGCAAAAGACTGAAAATGCTAACAGTAGCTGGGGCTTGGGGGGGGGGGGGATGAGGTCTTTGGGTTGGGGCATCCCTTGGTCCAAGAGCTCCTCCATGAGGATGAGGAGGAGGAGGAGGAAGAGGAGGAGGAGGATGAAGATGGAGCCAACGCAGCCTTCTCCTATGGGGACATCTTCATAGGGAGCCCCACGGGGTCGGAATGACCCCAAAATGGGGTTAAATGGACCCAAAATGGGATCGAATGGACCCAAAATGGGGTTAAATGGACCCAAAATGGGATTGAATGGATCTGAAATGGGATGGAATGGGCCCAAAATGGGATCGAATGGACCCGAAATGGGATTGAATGGACCCAAAATGGGGTTAAATGGACCCAAAATGGGATTGAATGGATCTGAAATGGGATGGAATG